>JAQQZR010000014.1:13809807-13823803 GCA_030068235.1 Notoglanidium macrostoma
ATGCTGGGATTGGCTCCAGCTTCCCCGCCACCCAGACGGATAAAGCGCTATAGATAATGGATGGATGGATGGATGTTGTGTGTTGCTCTAGTCTTTCACTTTTTTGCTGTCAGAGTGCATATCAATGACATGGTGGTGTGATGCAGAGTTACTGTTACCACGCTGAGGATGATTTTTTTCCCCTTACAATACAGAAAATTTCCAATGAATTTTAAATGACAACATACGTTTGGCTCATCATCTTCCTGAAAGCTCTAAATATGGCCAAGACTGAACCTCCTGGCAGAGGCAAGCATGTTTTGAGCTGAATTATCCTGGTACTCATTAGAATTCATTATTATTCTTCACAAAAACCACTGGACCACCAGCCACAAATCAGTCCCACAGCATCACTGATCCACCTCCATACACCATCAATCCGAGTAAGAATAATTTTAATTATAATTAGTGGAAAGGTACATTTTGTTTGGTGGTGTTTAATTATTTTGCATGCTCATTTTTATGAAGGGTGCAGATCCCTCTGGAAGGCATGTCAAGTCAACCATATCCATAAGAAATTTGTGTCCATTTGCCTTAAAAATTGACAAATGCAGCCTTTATAGCAGCCTGACAGCCGAGACCTTTGTAAATATTTATGTAGGTCTGTGTCAGCTGTCAAATTTTCCATACAGGCCAGTTTTTCAACCTAGATGGCTGAACCCAGTATTATTTTTACATAATACTGTTTATTCATAATTATAAAAATGAGATTATGAACATATAGGCGAATAAATCCAGGACATAAAAAGGAGATAAGTGTTCGACCAATCATGGAATATCATGAGTATAAATCCTGACCACGCCACAGCCAAGGGACTAAACTTAGCTGTGCTCTCAGGTGGGAGGGATGATTTACTCTCTCTCCTGTCAATCACAGTGACACTAACCAATCAATGAGCTCATGAATGTGAAAGAGGGTAGATAGCACTTCGAATGTGTTACACTACCCTGTGCCCAAGCAACAGTGTTTGAGCATCTATTATCAGAACGCTCTCCTACGATTTGCAGTATAAAGAAGAATGAGAGCAGATATAATGTAAGAAAGCTGCAGAAATGTCTTGCAAAGACTCAACAGGCTCTCAGAGCTCGCGATCATATTGCAGGACTGGCGAGAATGCGCTTACGGGCGAGGTGAGAAAATATGCACGGTTTATGGTGGCGGAAGACAGAACCCGTACTTCCAGAAAGTTTCCACTTTTAAAAACTCTTTCAGATGTGTATATTTATTCTTCTGTCAATTTTTAGATTTGTGGATACATACTGGAAGGACAACACACATACACTCAACACCCACGATCACAGAGACAAAAACAAAGTAAAGCATAACGGCGCGTTTCCATCTGTTAAGAAGCCGAGCAGTGAATTAGATCTAAGTAGAGAATGTTCCTGGCAAATGTTACTGTTTGAATTCTTGGCTGGAACAATACGTTGTGAAAACTGCAAGACTAAAAATGCTGTAATATTTGGCACAGTCATAAGCCTGGAAATAGAATCTGGTCAACATATGTGGGGTGAAAACACACTTTAGACTATTGTTTTGTTAATAATTAGTGTGTTGTAACGGTTTGTTGTATTCATGCAATTGCCTTTCAGTAAATCTCAAAATCAAAAGGCACATGGTCAAACCAAACAATGTGGACATATTTCTTAATGAAAAATTTCAGAGTCAAGCTTTTTACAAACCTAGAACTAACCATTAAAAAAAGGAAGGTCTAGGCTTCCTAATAACTGGAAGACACACCTGCGAGCCTTCCTTCCTAACCAATGAAAACAACAAAATAAACAACCAAGAAGAAGAAGAAGAAGCAAAGTCCCACTAATCTTCCACCCCGAAAAAAAGTTCTCTCCATGGACAATAGCAAATGGAAGCACATATGTCAACTGGAGCACTTATATAGGCAATCCTCAGGTGCATGTAATCTTCCAATTACTGCATTGTTTGCTTTCAAGACACACACCATAAGGGGGGTGACAGATTAACCAAACACACCAACTTCTTTAGCCTGATTGCACTATTTAGCATTTTAAAGGAACTGCTTTATCCTGATCATGGTGGTGGTGGATCTTAAGCCTATCCTGGAAATACTAGGTGGAAAAGGAGTAATACATGCTTGTGAGACAACAGTAACATCAGCCACGTTATACTAATTGTAAATCCAAGGTCCTGACCTAAAAGTTACACACAGACGTCCTGTTCAACTCATAATTACAAGTGCGAAATAATTTTTCCGTAATTATGCCACAGACACTTGAAAAGTTTCAGGCATTTAAACCTAAGTTTTCTGATTTGTTTTGCTTTTTTTTTTTTGTCTATTTGGTATTCGGACCTGTGTAGTTTCTTGCAAGATAACCTGAGACGCTTCACTCTTTCAACATGCCACTTCACAGATTCTGCATTTCCATAATTCCTCAACACTTTCAATATCCATAGTCATTCTCGGTACACTTCAGCGGAGCAGAAAAACACACAGCTATCACAGTCTGCTTGAGTTGTGGTCTGACAGATCAGCCTACCTGCAAATTGCCTAGATATTTAAACAAGTGTTGCTGGCTTATTGTGACCTGAACCATAGAGGTGAATAAGACTTACGTGCCATTTCACAACACTCCATGAAGATCACATGATGTTTTGATTGATTTGCTCTGCCATTAGGAAACTTTAATGCCAGAAATGATGTCAACTGACTATAAATCTGATTTTAAATGTTGGTGTTGAAGTCAATACCAGAAGAGTCAGTATATACACACATACACACTCCCGGTAGTGCTTGAAATTTTAAGCTAGAATTTTCTGCATTTTGACACAAGTCCTACAAGTAGATAAAAAAGAACCCAATTAAGCAAATGAGACAAGAAAAATATACTTGGTTATTTATTTCTTGAGGAAAATGATCCAATATCGCATGGCAAAAGTGTGTGAACATTTGCTTTGGTATCTGGAGTGACCCCCTTATGACATCATAACTGCAACTAAACGTTTCCTGTAACTGTCGATCAGTCCTGCACATTGGCTTGGAGGAATTTTAGCCCATTCCTCTGTACAGAACAGCTTCAACTCTGGGATGTTGATGGATTTCCTTATGTGAACTGCTTGCACCACATTTATACTGGATTAAGGTGCTTAGGGTCGTTGTCTTTCTGCATGACCCACATTCTCCTGAGATTCAGTTCACAGACAGATATCCTGACATTTTCCTTTAGAATCCCCCGGTATAATTCACAATTCATTGTTCCATCAATGATGGTAAGCTGTCCTGGCCCAGATTCACCAAAACAAGCCCAGACTGTGATACTACCACCTCCATGTTTCACAGATGGGATAAGGTTTTTATACTGGAATGCAGTGTTTTCCTTTCTCCAAACAGAACACTTCTTAATCCATCCAAAACGTTCTATTGTGGTATCATCCATCCACAAAATACAGGAATACACCCCGAATGTGATGCCATGATCGTACAGTACAAGAATGTTCAGAAGGTAGGTGAAATCCTGAGAAGCCACAGGAACCCCACACAGATATTGAAGGAACATGTAAAGCTTGACACAATAAGCTCAGGATCAAGCCAGCTACAGTTCTCATGTTTACTGTTTCTGATGAGTGTTCAGTCCTCGGTCACCTCCTGCCAGTTCTTCCCCCTGTGCACCATCCAACCACTGCAACTAATCCAGACTGCATGACTTGTTTTCAATCCCCCAAGTTCTCACCCATCTGCACTTCATCTACTCATGTCTGTAGCTGCTCGCATCAGGTTCAAAACACTGATGCTCTCCGACAAAGCCAAAAACAAATCCCTACCCGAAGACACCTGTCAAACCGTGCTCTGTAGCACGTTCCCTTTTGAGACTCTGGCATGGTTTGATTTGATTTACCATCCATGAAGATACAAGGAAGACATGCATCAAGTCTCTTCGCTGTCCTCCAGCCAGGTGGTGGAATGAACATCCCTTGGCTTTCCAAACAGCTGAGTAACTGGCTGTCTTTAAATGAAGACTAATTACCCACTGCTTCATTAAACAATTAAACGAGCAGCAATTAAAAACAAAAACCAAACTTGACTTGTACCATTTTATCGTCGTGCTACCTCATTGCATTAACGCCTCTTTAATTCAGTTTAGTGGCATACACAGACCCTGACCTGTTTGTTCCAGCATGTGTATATGGTTTTGCTGGAGACTCATTTTTGCCAAATGCTGTAAAAGTAAATGTTTGAAATCAACTTTGCCCAAAGTTTAAATTTCACTTAGGATTAGGTTTAATAATGCAGTTAGGCTGAATTGCCAACAAGAGAGTGTTCCATAGATGCTTTAGCTTGGATAATGTTTTATTGTAAGTCATTATTATGGTTAATTTTGCATTTTACAGTTTCCCTCCAGAGTAAACAAGTGCCAGGACTACTGATGTTTGTTTGTGGTGTGATCAGAGGCATTCGTCAAACAGAAACCCTGGCCTTATTTCAAATTCAGTCAAATCCGTTTCATTGCATTGAATCAACTCTAAAGTTTAAAATTAATTTTTAATGTAGAATGGGTAGGTTTATTTCGTATTGACTCCCAAATTCTCTGGCTTTGCATTACCTGGAATGAGACTCTTATCTCCTCGCTCTAAGTGCCATATATCTGGTTCTGAAGCATGGATGCCCCGACAGCAAGCACCTTGGAGGAGGAACGTTTTTATCTGCATGGAGTGTTAACCCACACCCTACTGAGGATTCCAAGCAGCCAATGGTGAACGAATGATCGCACACATACACAGCAAAGAACATCCAGGCAGCTTTCCAGGTGTGATGTGTGACAGTGCCTTCCCAGGGACCCTTGGAGCAAGTGTGGCCTAATGATTAATGATGCTTAGATTATCGAACAGCTGCCAATCTGCTAGCCCTCAAAAAGCATAAAGCCAAAGGATTTACGCCTCCACAAAGGGAGCCTGGGACTTTTTATAGATGCAGCGCCGAGCTGATTAGGGACCAGGAGATGCATAAATCATAGTTTGGCAATGAGTCGATGGCACTGATTCATTCATTTATCTCAGAGATCTAACTGTGTATCATCAAACAAGGGAGGCCCGCTTGCTTGCTTACATACAAATGTCCATACACACTCGCACATACACAGAAGCACAGTGAAGGAAAACAAAATGATGTGGAATAGTGCTGGAAGGGTGTGAAAGGGGAAGTGTTGGGTGCTGACGCTGATGCTTTAAATACACTGCAAACAGGAAGGTGTGAACGTGCAATTAAAAGGTGATGTTACCGCTCATACATAGCTTCCACACTTCACTGAGACTACATCACTCATACGCTTACACACAAACACACACACGATCAGGGCAGCTAGACTATGGTGTTATATTTATTCATCATTCTTTTACCCTTAGAGATAGTGTCCATGCAGGGTGACGGAGACTATAAAAATAAATTTGAGTTTAACTGCAGTTAAAGCAGTTTGTGTCTGTGTATGTGAGAACGTCATGACATGACCCTTAGAGGCTAATTAAAATAGAGAAGCAGCATAATTCTGCTGCTTCTGTAGCTTGAGCGGCACAGCTGGCACCGCGGAGGACCTGCGAGAGCAAAGAATCAATTCAGAGAGTCTGGAGGGGAGTTCACACTAAAACAAGACACACACACACACACACACACACACACACACACACACACACGTAAAGAACCAGAGTTCAGACCCAAGGTCACGTAAAAGCAAGGTCACGAGCTGTCACATACACGAGTACAGTCGGAAAAATCCAATCGTAAGGAACATTCATACATGCGCACACACACTCATATGGCCATAACTGGCAAATTGGCCTTTTTCCTTCCAGGCGATTGTCTTTCGCTCTTTGTCTCTTCCTCACAACAATTTTGTTGCACTTTTTACTTTGGCGATAAAGGCATTCGTTCATTCATTTTGTAAAAATACATTGGTAAGGAACATATCCATCCATATACTTCTGGCCAATTGGCATGTTTTCTTGGATGCTGTAAAAATTAGCATAACAACGGCTTGCTAAGGGCAGCACGGTGGTGCAGTGGTTAGCACTGTTGCCTTATGGTATGAAGGTTCTGGGTTTGATCCTGCTGGGCCTTTTATGTTTATAATTTGCACTTCCTTTGTCAATTGAAATTTCCTCCGGGCGCTCCGGTGTCCTCCCACAGTACAAAGACATGACGATTTGGAACAACTGGCTAATCTAAACTGCCCGTAGTTGTGAATGTGAGTGTGAATGGTGGTTCATCTCTGTGTTAGCCCTGTGAAAGTTTAGCAACCTGCCCAGGGTGTACCCTGCCTCTCACACGAAGTCAGGTGGGGTTCACGCCAGCTTCCCCATGACCCTGATGGATAAGTGGATAGCTAATGGATGGATGGATACATATACAACTAACAAGACCATGCTACTTGCAACAGCATAGAGAAGAACAAGTCAGTATTCCAGGCAAAACACATCGCCATTGTTTTGCCCAAGACCAATTAACCAGGCTAAAAAGTGACAACTAGAATAACATTTACATTTATACTTATGGCATTTGGCAGACACCCTTGTCCAGAGCGACTCACATAAGTGCTTTGAAGTCTCTCTGTAAATCCATTCTTTACCTTAAAAGTATAACGAGCTAGACATGTGCATTAATACAGACTGTGGAAAATAAGTGAGTACTTGAACCCTGGGAAGAGCAAACTTACGCAACCATAGCCAGCATTTTGTCGAGGAGTTGTGGCATTCTCTGGTCACATGTATACATGCTATTTGAGTTTGATTAACATCTTCATTTTTTTTTCTCAGCGAAGTCTTTTGTTAGCATTAAAGCTATAACAGTTTTTGTGCAGTGCTGTTCTGTATTTTGCTCAGTTCTCACACTGTTTCCCATTGTACTCCTGATTCTGGAAAGACTCTGTCTAGAATCCGTTGTTATGGCTAGTAAAAATAGTTCCTGCCAGAAGCCAGACCATGGCTGTTGGTTCACATGCATAGTGTAGCACGTGAGATAAGGAGGAATATTTTCTTTAACTTGGCTTTTACCTAACTTCTGCTAGGTGTGGTTTGTGCTGCTGGGGATTATTATTATTCAGTCTTGTTCTTTGTCAGGGCTAGATCATATCTGTTTGAAAGAACACTAAAGAACACCTTCATTTAGACCCAGAATATTTCTTTCCTTTTTGCTTCGTCTGGCTGGACACCATCTGCAGTAGTAATAGTGTCTCTGCTTTCTGCTGCAGTGCAGTGATGTATGGATGGACACTGATGCATGCATTTAGGCTGTTGTTCTAATATATGGTCCAGCTAGACTGGCTGCCCTTGGTGTGTGTGTGTGTGTGTGTGTGTCTGTCTTGTGAATAATGTATGTGTAAGACTTGTAGAATCTGCTACTGCATGGTTTATTTAACTCTCTCATGAGGCCTTTCTTTCTCCTCATCCACGCTCAGCATGAACTCAGAGCTTGTTGGTTTTCCATGTCCAGACTGGCGATGATTAAAGAGGGATTTTTGTCTCTTTTGTAATATTTTTCCATTACAACAAGCGTTAAATTAGCATGTTACAACTACAAATTAGCCTCTAAATGAGTGGGACTGGCCTCAAGTGGAAAAAAAAAAGACGTCATTACCCTGTGGTTACACCACTATGTAGTTAGCAGCAATAAATGATTTGAATTGAACCCTTTAATTTGAGTGGAACCCTTTTAAAATCCCCACTTTGCCCATTTGTGTTCCCTGTTTATAGTCCAACCAAGGAAGATGGAAGATATCCTGTCTTACAATAGCAAACGCTAACATGCATATAAACGCAATAAAGAGATGTACCATGAGGAGAAATAAATAAAAAAACATGACAAATGACAAATTTATGGAAAATAGTAGCTGTGTTTTTTATTATGAGGCTCATTTATTAATTGCTTCACATAGAAGGGAAGCATCAGTGTAAATCAATACAAAGTTCTTCTTAGTGATCACCTTTATCCTACTATAATACATTTCTATCCTGATGGGCGTGGTCTCTTCCAAGATGACTCCACCCCCATCCACAGAGCACAATGTGTTCACTGAATGGCTTGTTGAGGATGGAAATTGTATAAATTATCTTCATAGTCGCCAGGTCTCAACCAACTATTGGAGACATAACGTGTTAGACAGTTCTCTCCACGACCATCATCAAAACACCAAGAGTGGGAAAATGTTTAGAAAGAATGTGTTTATCTCTAGAACATTTCAAGACACATGTAGATTCTGTGCAAAAGCTGTTTGGTTAGTCATTGATGCTAAGTGCTAATACTCAGTCATTCTAGCCAAGTAGAGTCTTTTCTTAGTAGTTTACCAAGACATCTGAGTGAAATGTGGATATTCCTGACAATTGCGTCTAATTAATTCTGTCAATACACCTTTACATGTCTGGAACTAAGACTTATATAAGTTAAGTTTTAGCTAGTTTGATAGATCATAATTCATAGGCACCTTAGTTAGCTTCCATACTTTGTGTCCATTTTCCCGAGTTGCCTAGCAACAGTGTTTTTGTGACTTTAACTGCTCAAATAACACAAAAATATATGTTATAGATTTCCATATAGCATGTGCTCTAACAAGACTTTATTGTAAATCATAATTTTGACTTTTTATAAATGATGTAGCGCGAAACGCAAGACAATCTTATGAAATCTCATTTCATTGAGCACACGGGTTGATGAAAAAGATATGAAAAAGTGTCTTTTCAGATATTAATTGGACACCAGCCAGAAAAAAAGGTTTTAGTGCATCTTTTGAAGGATGATGTAATAGCATAAAGACGTTCGGTCTTTTTACCGATCAGTTTAACTTAGACGGCGCTGAGCCTAACAATGGACATCTTTCCATGATAATGATGTCTTTCTGTGATAATGACAACAGGTAAGTAACATATATAGTGATAGGACATGACAAGTGATCCTTCAGTCTTTCACACCCAATTAAAATTCAACCAACTTTATTCTGTGGCAGCGATGCCAAGTGATGCAACTGGAGCTCAAACCTGAATCACAGCTTTAGGCTGCATCTTTACGAGGACTGAAATCCTGAATTGTTATTTTTGGATTCTACGTGAATGACAGCCTGATGTTGGAGAAACCCTGTCAGGACATCTCCGTTTGAGATGCTTTACTATAGCCCAAATATTTCTCCATTTAGGCAGTACAGCGCTGGACAGTGGGTTGGTCTTCCTGTCCATGGGGCCATGGATTTAAAAAAATAAAAAAATAAACCACTCTGTACTGCAAGAGCTGTCCAAAGTATTCCAGCTGGCTCTAATTGTCTATGTAATGTGGTTTGGTTCCAGAAAGTTCCCCACCTATTTCCACAGTTTTTTTTTTTTCCAAGTTTGTGCATCAAACAAAAGGCTGCCAAATGCTTTGAGCCAAAAGTCCAAACGTGGCCCAGAAAAAAACCTCAAAGCGACAAAAGAAAAATTGAGTTAAAAAAATACATAGGCTGCATTCATGTGCACTTAACAGAACAAATTTTGGCACTGTTTAAAAGCTGACCTCATTATTTAGCCCAAAATCATAATTATGCAGCACATGAAAGCATAAATCACATAAAGGTGGAATTATTTACCATTCTGGACTGAGGAACAAAATTAATGATGATGATGATGACGACTTGGTCAAGTAATTTCCATTAATTAGGATGTAATGGTTTCTATTCCACAGTCCTTCCATTGTGTTCTAATGCTTCCTAATGAGGACATATAATTATAAGAACAAAACGGTTCTTTCACAACCCTATTTATGCTTTTGTTCAATATGCATGATGTACTCTTTCCCAATACGGAATATTCTATTGGGTTACCCCTGGTGTTCACTCGTTATAGTTCCTAATGCTTTCATTTTATATAATAATAAATAGCTTCTGATGGTTATATTGGCATGTGAGTTTCTATTTAATCATTTCCACTTGGAGTTAGTTACTTTAGGTTCTTTTGCTAACTTTGTAAAAGAATGTGTTACCATTCACTTGTCTGTCCTGGGTGTCGATAGATTATTAAATTAAACCAAGAATCATTATCTGCAGTCGGGTACTATTAAGCCTTCATGCAAGGTAGTGTGAAGATATATATATATATATATATATATATATATATATATGATATGTATATGTATGAATTGAGTTGACAGTCAGGAATTTTTTTTATCCACAATGGCTGTCATCACATAGAGTGATAATTAAACATTCCAGTTATCACCTTGAAAAGTGTCTGATTTTCAATTCAAATTGAAAGGTTATCGCCCCATGGCATTTATATCCAGTGGTTTTCAAATAGTCAAATTATTTGAAATGCTGGTTACATTTATACGTGCTGCGTTAAAATCTTAAAAAGCTCACCATCATCCCAGCAAATAGCACAAAATCGTTTTTGTCTCACAAGCACATCAATGGGAAATGAGTAAAAGCTCAGGTATGGATGATTGCTTGAATTATTTCTGCATTTAGGTGCACTGCAGTGATTTGTGAGCTATATTTGCTGCATTTGTTCACTGCCTACCTCTCCAGAATGGAGTTTGCATGCTATGGCTTCTTGGTAGTGTTACAATGTGCATTTTGTTTTATCTTATTAACTTCAAGAGAGAGAGAAAAAAAAGAAAGGTTGGCCAGGGAATGACTGTTTATAGCTGCTATAATGTATGTTAGAACAGGAGCTAACTTGTTTACTACAACATTAAATGTAATTATAAGTCAAAACTACATTTAAAATTTATTACACATTTAAAAATGTATTACATTTTAAAAAAACAACTTAAATAAAAAAAAAATTATTGTTAGCAAATTGTAATTGTATAAGAGGAAAAAAAAATACTTTGGCACATGCTGTTGTTTTCCTATAATGAAATTTATTTTACTTTAATAATCACACCACCCCGAAAATAGCACATCTTGAAATTGTTTATTCCTTACGTGATAAACTCCATGAATCTGTGGGCCTGTTATAAAAAAAAAACAAAAAAAAACTGAAACTTTCCAACATGAAACTTTATATTGTTATTTTTTACTTAATGATGAACATAATAAAACATCGTTAAAAATCACATTGTTTTTTTCCTACAGAGATTGTGTTTGGCTCAGTATGACCTGTTGTTTGTGAATCTGTATGAAAAAATGTAATTTTAGTATCTGTTACATTTCCTGCGTCTCCTATTTACACTCCCACCTGTGCAAACACACCTGCCAGCAGGAAGATCCCCAAGCTATCTTGTTTGTAATGCTAATCGCTGAGCTGAAGAAGCTATTGGTATAAAGCCAAATGTAAACAGGGCAAGAAGGGTAGAATTTTCACTATTGCTCCGGCTTCAGCCTTGGTCGTGCTGCCTGATAGGTGTCATTTTACTAATATCCCAAATCAAAAGGCTAATTTGTGTTCTAATCTGTTCTATGTGCATATTGTAGGTTTACTTTTGCTAACATTGTCAACTGTTATATTACGTATAAAATTTCCTTTTAATGGAAAATGTGGAGACTGGAGCATTTTTAAGTGTTAAAAAAAAAGGTGGCTTATATCCTGCTTCACGTCCAAGTTACTATAGGCTAACTAACCAGCTTAGCTTGCTCTCTAGATTAGGTTTAGATTCAATTTTTATTCTATTTAATAAAATAAAACAAAAATGCTCAAATAAATAACGTTTGGTGTATCCCTGCTGATGAGGAGGTTGTTTGCCTTCATTGTAGGATTTGTAGAAATTGAGCTGCTTCTGTGACTTGATGGTATGCCGGGACAGTTAAAGTTAGACAAATATACACATACATTACATTTAGTTGGAACGTTGACACTGAATATGGCAAGCGTGAAAGTATGGCCAAAAATTGGTGGACTGCTGATGTGTTCAGTGGGTTTGAGGTCAGATCTACTCACGTTTTTCACACCAATCCTGGCAAAATACGTCTTCATAGAATTGTGTACAGGGGCATTGTAATGCAGGAACAGGTTTGGATCTCTTAAATCTAGTGAAGGGAAATTGTAATGCTACAGCAGGCAAAGACATTCTGTACGATTGTGTGCTTCCAAGCTGTGGAGGAACCACATATGAGCGTGATGATCAGGTGAGCACGGACTTTTCGCCATACAATGTAATTGCACCAGAGGAGTAAGTTGAGCGATAGATTACTCCGAGCACAAACAGCTAAAACAGGGACAAATATTCACCATGTAGCTGACAGCTGGAATGTTATCCGGTGACCATCTTGGACAACCATTTTAAAAAATAAAGCAACGCCATTCTTCACCCTAAATCCCAAAGATTGCTGTTGAATGTTCAGTAAGAATTCAGCAGGTTTGTTACACCTAGGTAATGTTCCAAAAATATGAGGGAATCATTCCTGCAATGTTCTAAAAACATCTACTGTAACAATTTTACATTGGCCAAACAGCATTAAAGGAATGTTCTTAACATTAACAGTCCAGGAACAATCCCGACCGTCTTTGTGGACTGTCGCACGTTCTTCCTGTGTTCCTCCAGTTTCTTCCCACCTCCTAAAAACATGGTGCTAGATGGACTAGTGGATTGTGTGTGATACCCTGTGATGAACTGGTCTTGTCCATGATGTATTCCTGCCTTGCACCAAAGTGTGATATTGGCACATATGATGCTTGTGAATCAGTTAAAGCCTGAAAGTTTCCTCATGGACCTTGTGCTTAAGGACTGCCGTATTACACTGGTAGTCATTTCACAGCATGTGTGGGAGTGCAATATTTCTGTGTGTATGTGTGTGCATGTGCATGTATGTGTGTGCTTCGCACTCTGCCCTTGTGCTGGTGTGCGTAGGTGTGTTTGGGATTTCAGACAGAGTGTCTGTGTTTGTTCGTATGCAAAATAACAATGAGATCATGTGTGAAGTGTGAGTAGCTCTAGGGTCATACCACTGCTCTGTGTGTATGTCTGGGCATGCGAGTACAACGGAGGTAATCCTCAAGGACAAGAAATGATGCTTTACTTGGTGTACATCCAACTGCGAGTCGACAGGCAGATGTGTGTGTCACACTTAAGCACACTCACGCACACAGAATTATTTTGCCAGTCACACTGAGCATTTTTTTTCCAAACAAAGAACCCTCTATGTGAAAATGAAAAGCACTATAGAGGTCAGCTGGTGACAACTTCGCAGCTCTACTGTGTTTCATTGGGTTTAGCAGTAAGATAAGATACTCCTGATTAAGATCACATGACCATCCAGAAGATTGCAAGATGTCAAGTCAAGTAACCTTTATTTACATGGGACATTTAAAAGGACAGCAAGTGTCAGCTTGTACAAAGAAGAAAAAAAAAACATTAAAGGACAAAACCACAGATAAAAGACAGGGCAAAAACAGAATACCTGATACTTAAAGATCTTACAGAGCTTCACGTACCTGGAAAAATAAATATGTTTTAGATTTGATTTAAATATGTCTATGCTGGGGATGCCTTTATGAAAAATTGCAAGCTGGTTTCACAATCTAAGGGTTAACTGACAAGACAGAGTCCAATATAGAGGGAATTGGAATAATCAATTAGAAAAGAAATGAAATTGTGAATAAGAGTCTCCAGATTATGAGACGTTTTAATTCGGCAATAGTCCTCAACTTATCTTCACCTGCATGTCGAAGTTTAGGTCAGCGTCGAAAATAACATCAGGATTTTTTGCATAGCTTTGAATGTTACTTGACAAGGGCCCCAATTTGTCAGCTGCAGCGCGTGTGAGTTGGGATGACCAAATATAATGACTTCTGTCCTGTCATTTTTAAAACTGGAGAAACTGGACAGCTAGCTTTTAATATATGCAGTACAGTCAAAGAGATTTTGCAATGAGTCATTTTCAACAGTTTTTATTTGGAGATACAAATGTGTGTCATCAGCATAAAAATGGTAGGAAATATTATGTTTTTGGTTTAGGTTTGCCGGGAGTTTTGCCGTTGTTGGCGTTTTTGTTATACGTGTTTTTTCCGTTTTTTCATTAGTACTTCTGCGCT
>JAQQZR010000014.1:13825832-13837791 GCA_030068235.1 Notoglanidium macrostoma
TTGTGAAGCTGCTTTGAGACAATGTCTGTTGTTAAAAGCGCTATACAAATAAAATTGAATTGAAATTGAATTGAATTATATTTACGAAAACTGGACCCAAAGGGAAGTACGTATAAAAAGAACTTCCTTAAGCAAAATAGGACACAATTTGCACACCTGCATATCACACCCCATATATGGTTCTAATGCGCAAACTGTTGCCTCAAATTTGGAAGCACACAATTGTAAAGAGAGCCGTTTGCATTACCGTTTCCTTTCACTGGAACTAAGAGCCCCAAAGCTGTTCCAGCATGACAATGAACGTGGTTTGCCCAAGTTGGTGTGGAAGAACTCTAGTGGCCTGCACAGAGCCCTGACCTCAACCCCACTAAACCTTTGGGATGAGCCGGAATGCTGACTGTGCCCCAGGCCTCCTCAATCAAACATCATTGCCTGACCTCACTAATGCTCTTGGCTGAATTGGAAAATTGCCACAGCCATGCTCCAAAACCTAGTGGAAAGCCATCCCAGAAGAGTGGAGATTATTTATAACAGTAAAGGAGGACTAAATCTACAACGAAATATGTAATGGAATGTAAAGATTACAGACACAGAAAGTGCAAAAATAAAAGGGAGATTTTTCTACACAGTGTTATTCGTCCTTTTAATGTAACACATTTTGTGTAGCTTATTTAACGACTCAACGAATTAAGAACCCACTGCCCTAAAGAAACAGCTAACACTGTTTCTGAGCTCACCATACTAATAATTTCAAAACAGGACATCTTTGGTAAACATGAGGCCATAAGATATCTGACCTCACATCACTATTAAAAAGAGTGTCCCAGGCAGCTTATGTTGGGATTCCCAAGTTAAATGTTTGCTCCCAAGAACTGAAGGACATCAGCAGTGTCACCCATGTACCTCGGATTTAATCAACATGTTCTTTCCCTCAAGGTGTGTTGCAGAAATCAGGGAGGAAAGTACCCAAGATGCAGGGCTTATGAGTGTGCTTGCTCCTCAAACTGCCTGTCATCCATGGTGCATTCCGCATTACACTTGCTCCTCAGATAACCAGCTGTAATCCTCCTGAATAAATAGAGAAGAGACAGAACCAAGAGACAGAGAGCGCATCTGCTTGACAAATCCGATGTATTTGCAAGCTGCCAGATGAGGAGTAAACGGAGCAGATGGATCACCAGGGATCACTGATGAAACTGACTTGTGTAGGAGAAAAAAAACTGGACGTTTCATTATATAAAGGATATAAATACCTGCAACCCCTCCTCCTCTGCCAGTTTGACTATAGCTGGATACAGGGAGAGCCAGCTTTATTTAATGCTACTCATTAAGTCACAACTTTCTGATGATGCTTCAAGATTCAAGGTGGATGGCTTCTGTGTGCTCTCTTTATATGAAAAGAAAAAAACTAAGGGAAAAATACAACAGATGAAAACGAAAGAGCCGAAATTAATGATGAAACATTTTTGATTAAATGCAGACACATGTGAGAAGCTCACAAATTAAACAGAGCCATAGTATCAGGAAGCCATTACAGCCGATCTCGGTGGCCCCAATCTCAACTCCTGGCTGTCGGTGAGCTTGGGTGCAGAGCTTGGTGGTCTCACCCTCTGTCTGCCCAGCAACTGCTTTTCACCGCTGGCAATCAGCTGGGCCATAGAATTTGGAGGCCTCACCCTCCCACCAAGTTGGTGAGCCAGCTGGGGGTGTTGGCCTGGGGGACTGCTGCTTGGTAGAGAATAAACAGTAAGGCTTATACTTGCAAAGGAATAACATTCATGAAATATTTCAGTTATTATTAGGCCTCATTAAAAAAAAACTGGGGCGGCACTGGTTAAAGTGGTAAATGACCTACTACTGGCCTCCCATCATTCCTTTCTTGTGTTGTTTGAACTTGTGCAGCTTTTATTACCATTTGTCTAGAATATTAACCATTAATTAACCATTAATTAATTAATAATGACTAAAAAATGTTGGTAGACTGCAACATTAGGGTAAGTAGGGTACAGTCTTATTTTCCTGATCGCTATCAGTTTGTAGATGTAAGCTGTACATCACAAGGCCCTGTCTTAGGCTTACTGCTCTTTTCCATATATACACTTGCAGTATGTTACCTGTAAGTACAGTCTTTCATAAACATGGTATGAGCTTCCATTACTATGCCAGCGACACACAGATATAGGTTTCAGCAAAGCCAGATGACTGACACCAGCTTAAGAAAGTTGAAGAATGTGCAAAGGACACTGGATGCTGGACACTTAAGGCTGATAAAACAGAAGTACTTCTGCTAGCACCACAGGCAGCTACAAACAAGCTTTGTGATTACTTTGTAATTCCAGAAGCCCTTTTAGTTTACACCATTTGCAGCTGCAGAACATGGCTCCTCACTGCTGGTGAGCTGTTGTGCAGCTGATTGTGGCCTTTGCCTGGCAGCCCCACCCTCAGCCTGTTCAGCATGGCTGCTAGCTGTAGGGTGAGCTGTTGTGCAGCAGGGCGGGGCATTGGCTTGGCAACCCCCAAGTTTTTAAATATGTTTTAGTCTTAAATAGAAGTGTTTTTCCTGAAGTATTCAGAGCTCTGATGTATCAAACGATCTACCAGAAGTCAGTCTACAGGCTTGAGCACCAATACAACAGGCAACATGTGTGCATAAATATTTGAGTTCATTTGCATATGCCAGCTGCTTCAGCCAATAAGGTGAAACTCATATGCATAATGGGGGAAATAAAAAAAAAAACAGCCAAGTGCAGACACTGATTGGTTAATTGTAATCATCACATAACCATCATAGATTGTAATTTAGGTCTTAGAGCAACATCAAACTAAAATAATGTACATAATGCTTATTGGCTACCTTGAAAATGGATTGAATCTCATCAGATGAGTAAACTCTGATTGTAGGAAATTTAGCATGATATAAAACATCATGATGTTGTAATAACATTATGGAGCAAATCATGTTAAAAACCATGTTAGTGGAAGATTGAAAGAACATTATTTTTCGAGGGACCTAGTCTTATAATCTCTTAAATTTGTTTCAGAACATTCTCTGTAAGCTGAACACAAGATGAGCAATTCACATCCAGTTGGATTCATACTCCTCAGTTGGATAGACAGTTTGTTCCAGAAAGGATACATGGTACACTGCCCAGAATTTTGGCCAAAATTAGGAACCTTGGAGAGCTGCCTTTGGAATGGTGCAGCACAAAAATGCTGTCTATATCATTTTTCTATGTGAAAGCATTTCTCTTTTTGCCTGTTGCGTAAGTTAAAAACATTTCAGTTTTCTCAAGCATTTTCAGAACCATAACACGGGGTTGCCTTGATGAAAAACACAATCCATGGTGAAATCTTCATGTTGGCATCTAGCCAGTCTCTCAAGCCCAACGTCTATCATTTGCTAGAGTCTGTGTGTGGTGTGTGCTGTGAAATTGCTTTCCTGCTGGAAATCAGCATGCGGAAATGCTTCCACGGACACAGGAAGAGCCAATTGGATTGGAAGGTTCTAAGGCTTGTAGCCAAAAAAAGTATACAAAACACATCAAACACTCTGTCGCTGGGGGTGCAGATTAGTAGGTAGCTGACTTTTCCTGAACTGTACTGCAACCTTTGCGCACCTACATCGTTACTATGACAACCAAATGTGGATATACCAATCATTGTGACTATACGACAAACTAACGAGACTTTTCTAACACGTTTCTTAGGAGGCAACACTGAAAGCATGCAATTACACCTCTCTGTTGTAAGTCATATTTACACAATACACTCATATGCTTCGGTATAATTCTTTGAGTTTCAAAATAAATGCCATCCTTTATTGCCGATCCTTTCTTTTGTCAACTAACCTACACACCCATCCGTGTTTCCTGACTTGCAAAAAACAACACGTACATTTTTATCTTTTCCTGAACAGATGTGGGAAGTGTTTCAGCTGCCTGCAGAGGCTGGCACCTCCAAAAGAGTTTTAATTAACCCAGATCCCTGGATGCTCACGGCTAATCCTATGTATGGATTCCGGGAACGTTTCGCAAGTCAGAGCAGACGTGGCTGTGTGTCCCACTATCTGTAACCCCTCTCAAACAGAGCCTTGGGAACTCAACAGGCCATGCAGCTGTGTCTGGCTGTCATTCTCTTTCTGAGGCTGTCCCAAAATAGCAACTGGAGAATTAAGAATTCAATTTTTTTTTTTTTTTTTTTACCACACTACTGTTGAATTATCAAACCTGATTGATAAGATGTTGTTGCTTAACCCCCCCCCCCCCCCCCCCCATCCCCAGCTACCTGTGGACAACATGTCTGACACTGAGATTAGTGGCTAGTTAACCACAGAGCAGTATAATCTTCAGATGCTTGTCATTACAATGACAACTAATGTGGAAATATGAACAACTGCAACTTTTTAACAGTCCAATGTGCTAATTTGTTAATGATTTTAAGTATTAATATCTTTGTGTGAATTTTATTCCAATGATTTTTTGCAGAATAGGGAAGGAAAGCTCGGCAATGTTTTGGAAAGTGGAGCAGAATCACGGCTAAAGACAAAATCTATACATTATAGTTCAGAATGAGTCACAAACAGCTATCCTCTACATCACAGATTCTGCTTGGTGCCATTGCTGTCAAGGTCATAGCCTCTTGAGTTGTTGCACAAAAGCCTGACAGAAGCTTAGCCTGGCTTGAAAAACAAAAGAAAATACCTGTTTTATCCTTGCTATGGATCTTTAGCTCTGTAGATCTAAGTATAGTTAAAGACAGCTAGAAAGGTTGACTAGAATCCTGATAATTTTTTATAAATTTAATTCAATTTGATTTAATTATATAGAGCTTTTAACAACAGACACAAAGCAGCTTCACAGAAGTATATAGATTCTGAATATGTGTATATATACTATATATGTATATATCCCTAATGAGCAAGCCTACGGCAATGGCGGCAAGGAAAAACTCCCTGAGATGACAAAAGGAAGAAACCTTGAGAGCGACCAGACTCAAAAGGGAACCCATCCTCATTTGGGTCGACTGTATAGTGCAATTACAACTTACACACTTTAGTAATAGGGTCAAGTTTTGAATTCAACACCATGTTCGTGGAGATCCGAGTCCTCTGCCATTGTAGCAGAACCGCTCATGTCAACAGCAGTCCAACACCGTCTTCACAGTTCTACGTGTATGTTGAGGCAGTTCATATCAACAGGAGCAAGTGCTTTCCAAGTGATGACTCCAACCAGGAGTCGGACACCAGGATGGATCAGGCAGGCCCGGAAAGCAGAAGGGTCAGGATCACTGGAGCCTCAGGAGTAGCATGTGCAGCTCGACAGACAGACAGAGAGGGGGGCGGCAGATTGTTAGTTATGCTCATTGTCACCTAATGGTAAGGAACATAGTATATCGTGCGCTGAGTGCAAGCAGGAACTCCGGCAAGGCTAGCTATGACAGCATAACTAAAAGGGAGAGCCAGAAGGTAACACAGCATGTGAGGGCCCCGTGGGACATAAATCGGCCAGCCACTCCACCGTCAACAATTTTTAATCAATATTCTAATCCAAAATGTGGATCCCAAAATCCCAAAACACTAGATCCCTAAGATGCTACCAAGCATTAAAGTTTTTTTTAACTGGATGTCAGGTAATGAGTATACAGAGAGACTGCCCAATGTCGGACATTCCAGACTGATGCATGTGGATTAACATTGTACATATATGAATCTGCTTAGTCCATTAACTGTTGGGAGCAAAAGCAGCACACGATTACTTTTTCCAGTGTGTGTTAAATTTCTTCATGGTACTAATGCTAACAGAAGACACCCCCCACACACACACACCTCCCCTAGTGCAATTTATTATGACAGAATGAGGCAGTTCAGCTAAACGCATCCGGGCAAATAAAATAAATGGAAATTTAGAATAATTCGCTCCCCATCACCAGTAATTGCCTATTTTCTGAGATGGTGCTCATTTTTTTTGCCATCACCTTCAGTGTGAATTAGGCTGCTTTTACAGCACTGTGTATGAAAAAAACATGCAACAACCTTGGCAAACCTCTTGCATCCTTCCAAAGGGTCTTCCAATTTCAATAAAGCCTTGGGAAAGAGTAATTATAAGTCATGATTTTATTATCCATGCTAAAATCCAGGGTAGCGGGTTTATAATGAGACAGTTTGAGACTGTTTAGATTTTTTCAGACTCTTTCTTGGCTCAGAGAAAGAGAGCGAGAGAGAGAGAGAGAGAGAGAGAGAGAGAGAGAAAGTGAGAGAAGCAGACCGGCCTGATATCAGATTGACCCTGGGGAACGACAGCCTTAAAGAATGTTGATGCTATAACGGCTTACAGTGATAATCCATAAAGATGAAGGTTTGGGGGGAAAAAAGGAACATCAGCGCAAGATAGCACTTTAGTGTGACCTGTGACAGCTCAATGTGACCTGCCATGACATATTACATGTCCTATGCTGACTCATGCATACAATTATGGTAGAGATTAATAGGGTGGAGGGAAATCTAATGTCTGTTCTTGTGTAAGGCAAAGGACAGATTCTGTTTTCTATCTTAATAAGTGCACTCCTATGACATACACATCAAGGGTTTTATTTTGTTTGTTTCAGTACAGTTTTAACCACTATGGGCAATTAAATAAGGGAAACAAATGAGTTCCATCACATCCCTAGAAGTTTAAACAAGTGCTTTGTTAAAGGAAAGTGCACTTGTTTGGTTACTGTAAGACCATAAGTCATCGTTAGCCTAGATCTGTCTTACAGCTGATATTATACAGTGTTAGTATCAGCTGTAAGATACACTATATGGCCAAAAGTATGTGGACACTTGATTAATCAGAGACTCTCATTTCCACTAGATTTTGGAGCGTGGATGCAGAGATATTTGTGTTCATTGAGCCACAAAAGCATTAGTGAAATCAGACACTCATGTTGGGGTAAAAAAAATCCACATCTCTGTACAAACTACTATAACAAAATTGGTGACACGAACTCACTAGTTTCAGACCATCCACAACGTAAGAACGTAACGATAAATGGATAAAAACAAAGCATGCCGTCTTTAATTAATTACTTGTGTAATTTTGTAACCGACATAGTAAATATATTATATGATATATGTTTGTTATTAGGAACATGCTGACTTCTACATATGTCAAAGGTTATTGAAATGATTACAAAACAAACATTAAGGTGTCCATACAGAGGTGCAAATACCTGTTTCTTGTTTTACACATACCCAGCACACACTGTGCTGACCTCGTGCATTGTGCGGGAATATTCTACAGTTTTATTTCGCCCTAAGATATTTATGCCTGGAGTGCAGTAAAGGAAAGGGTCAGAATTAAACCTATGAGAGTTTATTCACAAATGGAAATTAAAGTGTTTGCTTTGTTAATCCAGCCTGAATGAGAGTCGCTATCAACCAGTAAGAAAAAAATATGTACCACAACACTGAGATGATTTAAATTGATATTATTTAGCAGTAGACGGTCACTCAAGTAGGAGAAAAGGTAATAATCGAACAAAACTGAATAAAAGTGTTAACTTATCTAATTAGGTACAGCTTGATCTACTGGTTAGGCTGTATCGGAAGTGGTAATGCAAATCAAAAACATTCCATCCAGTCATTTAAACATAACAGAATCATATAAATTTATAAGAATTACATCAAACAGATGAGAAGTACCACTATTTATTTTATGCTAGCATGCCCTCCTTGTTACTTGGGTAAAACTAGCAGTTAGCATCCTCAGAGACCGTCAAAACATGCTTCATAAAGACTGCATAAAATAAAGGGTATTAGAATAAACAAGTATTAAAATGGCATTAAAGTAATTAAGTATTTAAAAAATTGTGTATAGTGAACGATTAACATTTTCCAAAAATACTATTTGTGAAAAACCTATTAAAAAATTTACGCATTTGTAATTGTCAGCGAAATTACTCTGGGTTAAGAGGAATACGTACAATAGCAAAAATAAATAAATAATCCACTTAAAGTAAAATAATCCACATTGGGAATTATGCTGCTTTTCTTCGGGCCGTACCACACCACCGTGGCGTGGATTGTTTTTGTGTCTTCCATAATCATGCTTACAATATGGATCATAAAAAATTAAACAAAACAACAACAATCTTTATGAGCACTAATTCTATCATGTATGTGGGGAGTGGCTAAATGTTAGCTTACAGAGATGTTTTTGAATGGTGCTATGACGCAATTTTGCCGTTATAATTGTAAAACACGGGACTCCTTGTTTGGTTTCAGGGGAAATGTTCGGTTCCTGATGATATGAAGAGACTTGATAAGAAACGCGAATGTGCGTGATGGTCTATGAGAAATATGAAATCTGTTGTTTAAATCATTGGTGTGTAATTTAACTCGATGTACAAAAGAACCCCAAAATCCTCACAATTGTGCTCGCTGTCATCATGCCACTTGAGCCAAGTGTGCCTTTCTATGCAGGATTTCTAATTTACAGATGATAAACAGATGAGTCGGGTGAACAGACTTTTCTCTCTTTCACTCATATTTTCACACAACCCCCGCACTCAGTGTTTCTATCCAGATGGGTTTGCTTTGTCGGTGTCAGACGAGAACTCGCTGATAACGGTGTGTCCTTTGTGTGGCCAGGTCATGTGGTTCTTCCATTTCTTCCTCATTTGACTCGAATCAGCAAGACAGCAGATATACCCTGCGGGTCCTTGTGCAGATCCCCAGCCCGGGTAGGAAAATGCAATAGAAAGGGAGAGATTGCATTGCTGTGTTGCTAAACTGAGCCGGCGACATGATTAAGGGTAAAATATAGAGTCTTAAGCAGACAAGACAAATGGTTTGTGTTGACAAAAAGCATCAGGTAGGTGAAGAAGGTCAACAATGGATTCCAGTTCTTCTTTGTCCATTGAATACCGCAGTGTTTTTCAGTCTAATCTCTATCTACCGCGTGAATGCTTTTCTTGTACTGAGAAAAAAAATACGATCCCGCTTATTCAAAAAGACAAATTTTTATGGAACGTTTCCAGGTTCTTCAGTCAGAAGTGTTTGCAAATGAAGCTCGAAATTTGTATAATTCAGAGACGAGGCTACTTATCAGAGGGAAGAACGTGTGGGTTTTGTAAACGCACAAGTGCCTCAGGTTTTTTTTTTTCCCCCCAGGTAGATACCACTGAACAGTTACAGCCCTATGACTGTACACATTTTTAGGTTAAAAATAAAAATAAATAAATAAACATGATTGCGCTACGGACGAAAAGATGTCCTCACGTCCGTCTCATTTCTCTAACATCATGTTTGCGTTATTACATTATGGTAGGTAGGTGCACCAGGTATCCACCATGGGAACATCTTCAAGACTTTACACTTTATGGCTTCTTGGTAACATAACAAGCTGTTTTATTATTATTACTATTATTTTTGTCTCATTAGCTTCAGGAAACGCGATAAATAAAGACCGGTGAGGGAACAACTGTTCATGGCGGATATAATGCAAGTGATAACAGGTTGTAACTCGTTTTGGAGATATTTCACACCACCCCATCGTTCATCATCTCCCTTTCCACAATGCAGTTTATTTCAGACACCGACTTTAAGAGCTGTGAGGTTTGGTTTTGGTTGTTTTCAACAACTGCTCTTAGACTTTTGGAAGTAAGATAAAGGAAAATGACCTCTCTGAAACTGGCATCGCACATGACGAGAACGTTAGCAAGACGAATCGGATGAGTCGTCTGGGTGTTAATGGGGTGCTGGGTGACATCAGCGGTTTCTCTTAAGCCGTCTGAGCACTGAGGTGGTGCTGTGGTTAGCGCTGTCGCATCCCTTTCTGTGCTAGAATTTGCATGTTCTCCTGTTTGGGTTTCCTCAGGGTGCTCTGGTTTCCTCGAACAGTCCAAAGACATGCGGATTAAGTCAGATGGCTACTCTGAATTGGGTGCGACTGGTTGTTTTCATCTCTGTGATGGATTGGTGACCTGCGCCGGGTGCACAAAGTCAGCTGGGATTGGTTCTGTGGATAAGCAGCATAGAAGATGGATGGATGGATGGATGGATGGCGGAGCACAAACAGTGCACAAACCAATTGAAATACTTTTATTCACATCCTCATCTTATGGGGTGCACACTGCACACTGCTCAGGGAAATATTTTGAAATTCATGTCAGTACTAATCACACAAACTACACATGGAGCTGATAGAAAACCCTGGCGTACTCCTTTAATTTTCTTTAATGTCAAGCCTTTTTTCATTCTTGCTCCATCACAGGATGTAAATGAAAGCGAGACTTAGTCATTACTGACTCATTCTGTTTTCCCACCCTCATCTGTGTATACACGAGGCAGAAATGTGGGACGCCGTCTGAAGCTCTGACAGATGAATGCTGGTTTGACCCACTAAGAGCCATTCAGGTCATGACGCACCACGTTTTAATGATTTTCCATCTACGAAAGACAGATAATGGGACGGCTGACAATATATGACATCTATAAAGCGCCTGTCTTCAACTACCAGATGATGTGATGTTCGTGAGGACACAGGCGTGTTGATGGAAGATGAACAGGTCCTGAGGATCATCGTAACAGAGAAGGTGCAGTAGATATCTCCATTTTTGGGGCAGCACTGTGAGCGCAGACTGGGGCAAGAGTATTTATGAAAAGTCTAGATCAACCTCCATCTGATTGTCATTAGAGAGAAAAGTCATGACACACACACTCACACTTAAACACAATCGAGGATGATGCTTTATTTTCTTTCTTTCTTTCTTTCTTTTTTTTTTTAAACGTGTGTTATGGCTATGCGTGCGCATGTGTTTGTCTCAGAAGATCGTTTACGGCCGAGGAAGAAAATGAAGTGGATGTGTCACCCTCCTACACGGAGGAGACACAGATGGAGATATTATTTCCCACAAACATCAAGATAAAACAAATACAACAGCATATAAGCACATCAGTAACCTCACACCTTGGGTATTATAAGGAGTTTAAATGAAAGATGTATAAACAAAGTGTGGAGGGGGGGAAAAAAAAGAGAAAACAAATATTTATGTGGGGATTTATGTGAATTTTTTATTTGTGCAATAAAATGACAGGAAGAAAGGTCTTGCTTGGCTGAGATATAGACGTTGGTGCATGGTTGAGAAGAAAGTAAGAGACTTTATGAAAAACGAAGACATATATCACGATTATGTTGTCTTCACATGATCTACACAAAACAATTCACAAGTGTAATGGTATAACTAAAGTGATCTTTATCTAGAGGCACATTTGTTCCCCAGTTGGTATTTTTATCATCACAAATGAACCTGCAATTTTATTTGCATGCCACTTTTAACGACGGACGCCGACACGAAGCATCTTCACAGAAATCTGGATAAAGATTTAGATCCCTAATGAACAAACCAGAGGCACAGTAGCAAGGAACATCTCACTCAGACGACGTAATGAACAAACCTTGAGAGGATCTGGACTCAAAATGGAGCACGTCCAAATGGACGACACGGGATAGTGGCTCTGACGGCTTCCTGTGAAGTACTTCCTGTTTTTTTGAAACGTCTGCAGGGAGATTTTGCCTTAACCATACACCGGACTGAGCAAAGCAAGAGAACCTTACCTTACGGACACGCTTCATCTTTCAAAACATTTCATAATGAAATAACATTAGGTCTTAAAGCCAACATAAAATAAGAAATAATAATAAAAAAACACTCATGATGCTCGTAATTAAATCAGTTTTAAGTTCTGCAAATGCATATGCAAATCAAGTTCAACAAGCACTGTAGTACGCAATCGAGTCCAGGAAATGTTACTTCTTTTTTTACATGAAAACATGCAAAATAATATTAAATGTAACCCAGTAAAGAACAAGAACATGATTCCTGCAGACTATAATGATACAGCCATCCATCCATTATCTATAGCGCTTTATCCGTCTGGGTGGCGGGGAAGCTGGAGCCAATCCCAGCATCTTGGGGT
>JAQQZR010000014.1:13851066-13861174 GCA_030068235.1 Notoglanidium macrostoma
CCTCAGGTACCCATACTGTGGGCCTCAGGTACCCATACTGGGGGCCTCAGGTACCCATACTGTGGGCCTCAGGTACCCATACTGGGGGCCTCAGGTACCCATACTGTGGGCCTCAGGTACCTGTAGCGTACTTCGATGTACTTACATTCACACTTCCTTGCTTTTTCTGTGCCAAAATAAAACAAATCCTCCATTTTTTCCAAATTTGGGTTCTCAAACCAGAACCAGCACTAGCAAACAATCTTCTTTCTCCTGTACACTAACGAAAACATACTCTGAATACTGTATTCCATTTCTGCTAATAGATCCTACGTAGTGGAACTTTATGATAAACTGTTATAAATGCTGTTATGTTGGAGGACGCTTAAAACCTCGGAGTAATTCCCCCTTACTCTTTTGCACCTTTTTGGATTTAGCTGCTAGTTTCTCCTTATCGCTCTCACTTGTCTTGCTTCCGGATTCTTCTTCTGAACACCGTGAGCTATGCTGCTCAGAGGTGTAATACACTCTAATTACAGATAAGTCACAGTAGAGACTCTTCAAACTAAGAAGATTCTCATGCTCCATAAAGTTTGACTTTTTTTCCCTTTTTTTTTTTTGGGTCACCAAGCTTTTGTTCTACATCACTTCGTGACCTTTTCTGCATGTTCATGGCACCAGGCTTTTGCATTTATATGATTTTATAAGTCATAAGCGACGGAGGCTAACTGCAGCCTTAACATTTGTAACTTTTCTGCCAGATTGAGTCGTGCAAACCTCAGCTCGTTTTTAATTGATTTCCGAGGTATGCTCGTGTAATTTTAAAGCTTAAGAAGTGCTGCGGCATAAAAAAAAAAAAAAAAAAAAGAAATTTTTAAATAACTTTTCGAGCAGTTTAACTGCCCAGTGAGCACGTTAGCCATAGTTCCCTAGGATGAATTAGGGAGGAAGATAATATAAAGTTTTTTCTAAAGTTCTGATCGGCTGCTAGAGTTAGCATGATTATAAACCACTACCAGACCTCTCTAAGCATTTGGTTAAAACAGGAGACAAACATAATTCTCAGTTCACTGCACTCCTGTGCATTTGTGATATTAAAAGCCTTCATCATTTTGACCAGCGCCCTTACTCTGACAACACAGCACGTATCCCCACATGGAACAGATACAATACCAGAATACATTAATATGTTCTGGGGCTTCATAAATAAAAACCTCTGTATCCATAAGGTGCTTGTCTGCCCTGAAAGACGATATGCCTTTTGCAAGGATTCCCCATGGTATAGGTTGTAACTCAGAAACACACAGTAGGCTTGCTATACACAGATTGACTTTAGCACGTTCTCTTTCACATGGGTTTACTCTAGCTTTCAGGTCCCAAAATATGTCCACTGGTATATTAACTACTCTAATTAAGGTGAGCAAATGTGTGATTCCCTCTGACAGACTGATCTCACCAATGTGAGGCACAGTGGTGCAATGGATAACAAGGTATTGCATGTTCTCTCCCCATATCCACATGGGTTTCCTCAGGTTCAAACATGCAGAAAAGTGGACTGGCTGCTCTAAATTGACCCTAGATGAAAACTTCTGTGATGGACTGCCATTATATCTAGGGTGCACTTCACCAGGCATGTAAAGCATTTACAGAAGAGTAATCGGGCATCACGTGGTTATCAATGTCACCTCACAGCAAGAAGGTTCCGGGTTCGAACCTGGCCTTTCTGTGCAGAGTCTTCATTTTCGTGTCTGCATGGGTTTCCTCCAAGACATACAGATTAGTTCAACTGGCTTTCAATTGTCCATAGCTGAGAATGTGAGTGTTAGTGTCTCCGTGTTAGCCCTGCGATAGATTGGCTACCTGTCCAGGGCGTACGCTGTAACCCTGATGGATGTGCAGTGTAGATTAATGGATGAAGAATAATGAATGAATACTGTACAAAAGCTACGCATTCCAAAGTACTCACTTTTTAAGAGTTATAAGTTAAAGGCTTTTCTAAACGTCTGGAGCTGGCTCAGGTTGGAGTTCTAGATTCTAGATCTTCAGGAACAGGGATGGAGATATATGTGGCAGGGTTCTAGATTGCCCGTGGAACGATGGGATGGAGCCAAAATTTAGTGTGTGATACATATCTAGGAGGAGGGTTGTATAATATACAGGGTATAAAAATATACAGGGTATAAGACCTCTAGAAACAGGCTCAAAGCGAAACATTGCACCTTAAGTAACATTGCTTGTGCTGACCAAGAAGGTAATTCAGCCCAGGATCTTCAGATCTATCAACATTAGAAGACACTTGTCTCAAAGGCAAAATCCACTCCAAGCTAAACTCTGCAGCTAGTCGTCTTGTTGCAGTATGAGAGATCTCTTGCAAAATACCAAAACGCATGAGTATAATAATGTAAGAGGTCGTATCAGTGGGAGCTAAACCCTGCAGCATGCTAGCTTTCCTGGGATAGCGTCAGATCTAAACTTTTTAAGGGGGATGAACGTCTAGGAGACAGGGTTAGGATGACACTCTACAGGGTGTAAGATCTCAAGAAGCATGTTTGCAGCTATCTCTTGCTGCTGATCAGTAAGTTCACTCTGCCCTGTTTCTATAGATCTACCCTTCTTTATCATTCCAAGACTCTTGACAATTTCCATGATAATACGAAAGGCCTCGGTGAGCTTCATTGAATGTGTTAAATGGATGCTAAACTCTGCTAGATCTTCAGTTGGGCTAAATTTGGCAGGGTGCCAGAGCTGCCTGACCAGCAGAGAAATTCTTCATGGGATTGAATTTCCACAAGGAGAAATGGGATTAAAGTCAGAGAGCAGAGTTGGAGCTAAATGTCACAACGTACTAGAGCTCACATGATGGTACATATCCACGGACAAGTCTTGCGTAAATTCCACATGGTCATGGGGCTAGGAACTAGTCTATACCGTTTGAAAGATCTCAGTGTATGAGCTATACTATACAGAGATCTCTGTGATCTCTTGGAGAAGAGTTGCAGCTAAATTTCTTAGGATGATAGATGCCCTGGAGCAGGAATTTAGCTGAAGGCTTCAGGGTGATAGATGTCGGAGATAACCCTGGCAGAATAACAGAAGCATGATCTAGTTTAAAGCAGAGTTGCAGTAAAGTCATTGTTCAATGACTGAAATATTTTACACTTTAATTTGAGCAAATAAGTTGATATGGCAGTCCCAAGAGAGTCGTTAGACCAAGAGAGGAGTGTTATTGATTACAGATGATATATTATCCAGATTTTTTTTAACCAATGATAGTGAAATCGTTAAGTGGCCTTCTTCACAAAGTACAATATGCGTTGTGGAGTATCTGCAATAGGGGTATGACTGGCACAAATGGAAGCAGCTGGAAGATACTGGAGAATGGCAATACTGCCCCAGTGAGCCATTTAAACTGATTTAGAGGCTTCTCTCTCCTGGAAAAAGTGCAGAGAAAAGTGACAATCAATAAGCTTGATTAACTTCTCATGAGTTTATCTGAGCATCAGATCCCTGCGAAGTTTGACATGTATGTCTGGCCTAGTTTTTCTCAGCCGTCTCTGTCTGTCCACACACAACCTCATGCGGCGCATATAATAGATTGCTAACCAGATCAAAGTTGAACATTTGCAGACACATGAAAGATTTCTCTGTTACCTGCCATGATCAGAGAAGCGACACCAAGATGAACAAATCTCTCCAACCTAACAAAACGGCATTGCAATGCCTTAAAACTAATTATATGGCAGTGAAAGTCACCCTAAGACAAAGAATCCGCAACAGCTAAAAGTACTTTATTTATTTCTTTTAGTTTTTTTTTTTTTCTTACCGTTCCACAAATAGATCGATAGCAGAGCAAGCTCTTTTTTTTATTCAGGCTCACTCGATAATCACGTGGCATCATAATTCAATTTGCTGCCACAGGCAAATGTAAAATGTGTAGGTAGAGCAGAGGTCAAAAGCAGAAAATAAAAGATTGGACAAGCTGGTTTATGTTTTGTGTTAAAGCATGTTCAGGTATGTGCAAAAAGAGAGGGTCAACATGCACATCTTCACGTCTGAAGAGCGTGGCGTGGTGTCATGCGTCAGGGAAATGCTGAGTGTTAATCAGGGAAGTTATTTTTTTTAAGTGTTGTTTTTTTTTGTTGTTGTCTGTCATCCTTGCGTCCTGGTTGTGTTTTAGGACGTTACCACGTCCCAGTAGGGTTATTTAAATATAATTTAAAAGTTTGGATCCAGTTTTACTGAGACTAAAGAATTCAACACTGACCATCTTTCACAAATTGCCATGATGCCTCGCAGCCCAGCACAGCAATAATGCTTTTCTAGACAGTAAAGTTTGCTTTTCCATCCATTGTAACTCTTTAATCTAACTGCACGCCCTGGAGCTGTGAGTCAGCAACACTACCCATTGCATCACCATGCCATCTCTGACAGCAGTTTCGGCTGTGAGACAAATCACCAGCAGATATTAATGCACTTGTTCAGATAACACGTTTGTTTCTAAAGTAACTAACTCATAGGGACTTGAATACTGGATACTCGCTTAATTTACGTCTGATGACGGTGATGTGATTTAACAAAGCTTTCTCGAAGGAAAATGTTTATTTAGAAGGTGAGTCCGCATCAGTGCTACGAGCTAAACCTGTTACTTTAAGCTTTCTACCACAGGACGTCCTTCTAGATGGAGGACTTTGTGGTTTCGAGTAACATGACGAGTCGTGTTTTTTGTCTGATCAATTTAGAAAGAAATAGATAGATGCTGATGAGGAAATGACTGCTGGAACAAGCAGTAACAGCAGCTAACTTCACAACATTAAATTCAACTGTACATGAATAAAAAATGTACGTCATTCTTTAATAAGTAAAAGATGCGATCACTGGTGTAAAGGGTATAAAACACTTCAGGATGTGCAGAAAATTGTCAGCGTTGGAGTGTAACAGTACCTCTACTTCACAGAACCCACAACCCCTTTGTTGATCCTCCTATAACAGCATGCCTCCAAGTGCTTTATTCGACACTCATAGAACTAAAGAATAGTGTTTCCGTTTGTTATTAAGACTGGTTTTGTACTGTATGATTTTCTGACAAAGGTCATTATTAAAGCATTCTTTGATTTTGAGTTGAGATTGGAGGTGTAAGAATGCTGCTACGACGCCCATCTAAAAGCCATCAGAAAGGTGACGGCATAGTATGACGTTAATGAACTGAAAAAAAAATAAATAAATACCACAAGCGTGATGTGATGCATATTTGCTTGTGAACACATTTTCTAGTGGATCTTCTTCATGCAGTCATTGTTTAATCTGACAAGCTAAATCCACATAAACCGTGGCTTCCAAGCATTTTCCTTGCATACGAATGGTCTCTGGTGAACAAAACAGTCAAACTGCTGAGTAAATGGCTAAAACATCATTATTGTTTACAGAAATATGGATGAACAAAATCATTCCCATTAGTGCCAATGAGCTATAGAGGTGGTTCCCAAACATTTCAGACCATGTACCACTATGTTCCAAACCAAATCTCCCAAGTACCATGTCCCAATGCAGATACCAACAACGTAACCGTGAAAGACCCTCCTCACCTATTCAAGTCCACCCCTGACTACTGCTGCTACTAATAATCACACACATACCATCAGTGAGATGGATGAGTATGGCACAGTTAGGAGTGTGCAGCAGGAACAAATAATAACTTGAATTAGTATGCCACGTGACATCGCGCTGTCAACATTGGGACCTGTAATGCATGAATTTTTGTGACAATGTGCATGTACCCATATGAGATTTTACTATGGATCAGAGAACACACAAATTCAGGAAATCAATAGAGACTTCTGAAATGCTTCGGCTAACCTACTACTATGAAGCAATGAGCCGGGTAAGGTGTTTTGAGTGGTATACATGAATCAAGAGAGGCAGAACGTCATCCTCCAGTGATGCCCTGCCTCTTTTGAAGCGAGAATGCCAGTCAAAACACCTCATCCGGCTCAATGCTTTCATTGCCATAGACATCCTGAGGCATTTCAAGGGTCTTCGTTGCCAATCTCAAATGCTTGTTCATTGTGCAAATCACGCAACACAGGTCCTGATGTTGACAGCGTGACGTTGTGAGGCATACGAGTTACTGCTCGCTCATAGTGCATGTGCATGACCGCGCCGTGCCCCATTCATGAATTGTTGTGAATGCAGAATACATTTTTGCAGATTATAATGATAAAGTAGCTATGGAAGAACCGCATGCGACTATCTTGCATTCCTCACCCCGCTTTGGATTAGTATGAGCTTTTCTTTGTTCATGCTACCCAATTACCTGCCACTCATCAAACATGTAAAACCGTCTGAGATTACAGTGAAAATATGGCCAGGAGGGGATGTCTTTCCTATAACTCCAGTTCCAAGATACTGACTGGAGTATGTTTTCCTCACCAAGCTCAACGTCCTGGGCATCAGCACCTCCATATGCAGATGGATTCTGGACTTCCTAACCAATAGACCTCAGTCTCTCACGTTGGGTAATCCCATTACTCACAAAACAGATTGGGTAATCCTCTGCCCTCATCCTGAACAGGGGTGTGTACATAGTCTGCTGCTCTACTCCCAGTTCTCCCCTGACTGTGTGCCTCTGCATAACTCCTACCTCATCATTAAGTACAAAGATGGTACTACAGTAGTAGGTCGCAAAATCAGCAATGTTGTGTCAGCCTGCAAGGAAGAGATCCAATGTCTAATAGCATGCTGTGCCACCAACAACCTCACCCTCAATGCTGAGCAAACCGAAGAGCTCATTGTGGAATGAAAAAGCAGCAGAAACCCTTCCATCTACATCAGTGGGAAGTTAAAGACGTGTCTAGCTTCAAGTTCCTGGGTGTGCACATCTCTGAAGGTCCGTCCTGCCATCATAATACTTCAGTTTTGGTTAGAAAGGTGCAGTTGGGTCTTTTCTTCCTAAGGAGAATGAAGAAAGTTCATCCGTCTGCCCAGATCTTAACAAGTTTCTGTATCACAGTCTGGTGAAACAAAGGGTGGTGAAAACTTCCCAACACATCACTGCGGTGTCCAACTCCCAGCCACTGAATATCTTCACCACTGGAGAAGATATGTCTATTAGAGAATAGTAGCATGCATAGAGCATTTATCAGAATCATTGACTCACCCCACCCCAGTCACAAACTGTTCAACGTCCTTCCATCCAGACGGAGATTCAGGAAGATTTGTACTATTTGTACATGAGCATTCATGCAAATTTGCTACATTTGCTCAATACTACTATTTGCACTTGTGGTAGATGTTAAATTGCATTTCGTTGCTGACTACCTGTACTGTGCAATGACAAACTCTGATTACCTATTCATCCATCCATCCATCCATCCATCCATCCAGAACACCCAGTATTGCACAGTCTGCTACAGAATTCAGCCAAGAGTTTACTGGGATCTTGTACAAAGTGACAAGCAGTAATATTAAGCGACAGCTGAAATTGCACAGTGTAAAATGAGTTTGAACATTGGGTGAAAGTTTTAAGTGAAAATAAACTGTCCGTTTCAGAGACCACATGCGCAGGAGCACAAGAAGAAAGCAAGTTGAAATGAAAAGCAATGAGACAGGTGTGAAACTGGCTAACAGGAGCATGATCAGGATGAAGCCAGAGCACGAGGGAGAAAACCATGAAGCCCAATAAGAACGTTATTTGATCAAATGTAACCTGATTATAAGACTATATACCAAGTGATACACCGAGAAACTCCATCATGAACCAGGCTGATCAGTGAAGAACAACAGCAAACAGAACAAACCATGAGGACTTGATCACTTTTTGTCTCTGCTGCAGAAGACTGATAGAGAAGGATGGAAGAGCAAGAAGAGGCACAGAGAAGCAGGCAGCCTCTGCATTTGGAGCTGAGTAATCTGTCTTGCGGCGAAATTAGTTAAATGCGGTCTCATCCATCATGGAGTGACCCTGCATCGATCCAACATGGCCCCGCTCCTTTAAACTGAATTATATTATGACAAAAGTGCGAGAATGAACATCTTGCCACAAATTAAACACCATTTTCAAGCACTAGGCCTTGACCAATGTACAGAGAGCTAAATGGTGCATTACAGATGCTAAGATATGTAATTATGATGTCAATGCAAAGCATATGAGAGAGATGAAAGATGATAGACACGAAAGGCAGAACCAGGGTGCCTATATTTAGCTGCAATGCTTAAGAAATTGTTAGTTTTTATGAAGCAGGGACTCAAAATCCAGACGTTTGAAGCATGTTTTGCATGTTTTGTTTTTGATACATACCCGCAAAGCCCTCTTGCCACGTCTAGCTCTCACACAGCGGCATGACGTCCACTCACCCACACAGGAAGCCGAGTGTGAAAGCAAGAGGCGTGTTTTTGTTTTTCACTTCTCCACTAGTGGAATCGATACCACAGCGAGCTGTGCCACTAGTCACATTAGTATTGATTGCATGCAGGGACATGGGACAGCACAACAGGTTTAAACATGCTCAGCCTTCCTGCTTGGGGAAGATGGAGGGAGGCAGAGAGGCAATTGCTTTTAGATTAAGCAAATTATCACGCTCTCTTGCCTCGGCCTGCCATGATGAGAAAAAGCAATCGTACGCTGCACTGTAGAAAACATCTGACTGGAATTAGGAGGCAGGATTAAGGGGATATTTCTTACACACTGTTTCTAGTCATCTGGAATGAAGAAAATAGATTATGAGAATATTTATTATATAGCATTAGTGTTAGTTTGCTTCCACTGAACTGAACTGAACTGGGCAAGGATGTGCGATGCTCCTCTACTGCTTATCTCTGCTGCTTATCTCCTGGGATTTCACACACACTCTCTAGACTCTCTAGAGATGGATGGTGAGTGATGTGAAAAAAAGGCTACTGTAACTCAAATAATTACTAATTACAACCATAGTGAGCAGAAAAGCATCTCAGAACATACAACACATGACTACTTCATAGCCCCACATATTATCATTTTGGGGATTATTTGGATGTTGCATTAAATCCCAAGGGGAAATTAGGCTCTGCATTTAACCAATCCAAGCAGTGGACACACACATACACACAAGTGAAATGAGCACATGCATACCCAGAGCAGTGGGCAGTCATGTTGCGGGAGCAGTTAGAGGTTAGGTGTCTTGCTCAAGGGCACTTCAACCATGGATGTAGAGGGAAGGGAAAGCGCTGTTCATTCACACCCCCATCCATACATTTTTTCCTGCTGGTCCGAGGAATCTAACCAGTGACCTTTTGGTCCCAAATCCACTTCTCTGATCTTTCGGACACAGCTGCGCCGCGACATAATGGCTATGTCACAAAGTCATGTCAAACTGGTGGCATGAACATGACAATGAGTTTAGCATACTTCAACGTCATCCTAAACCCAAAAGAACAGATTAAAAAAAAAATATATATATATATACAGGGGGTCCTCGGGTTACGACACTCTCGACATACGACGTTTCGAGTTTACGACGCTCATTCCCATAAAGACTTTCACAAATTGAAACGTGAGTGTTATGGCTTACGTGGGTGAATTTAATTATTTAAATTTGGTTGCGTGCGGCGGACGAATACGCAGTAACACGGCGTATGAGTGAGGGAGTTGGCGTCCGTGGAGATGGGAGCCTTAGCCGCTCTACTGTAGCAACAATATCAAGGATCAAGGATAAAGACCGTATCCTAGAGCATGTAAAGGGATCAGAACCTATGAAATCGACTGTGATTACTAAACAGCGGTTTATACCAATTAGGCTAGGGTGGGTTTCGACTTACACCAAAATTCAGGTTACGTCACTGTCGTAGGGACGGAACTGTGTCGTGACCTGAGGACCACCTGTATATATATTTGTAGCATTAATGTGCAGCAGACACTTCTGCAGAAATATGTGATGCAATCATACCAATGGACTAGAATCTCGGTGGAATGTTTCCAACACATTGTGCAAATTTATGCCATGAAGAACTGAGACTGTTCTGGGAGCAGAGTACAGTTTTACCCAGGATTGGAATGGTACTGAAACCATCCAATACTGTTCATTGATTGTGTGTGTGTGTGTGTGTGTGTGTGTGTGTGTGTGTGTGTGTGTGTGTGTGTGTGTGTGTGTGTGTGTGT
>JAQQZR010000014.1:13896633-13908544 GCA_030068235.1 Notoglanidium macrostoma
TAAACACACACACACAAATTGACAAATTGTCCATTGGGAACTGATGGTGGATCTACACTTGAGTCGTAATTGATCTTTTTTTGTTATATTTATAATAATTTTTCTCTATACAGGAGAAAATGAGTGGGTTTCACCACACATGTTGAACATTACAGTGGTACAGTGGTCACAGACGCGAGTTAAATATACATGCTGTACAGTCATGCTCACTCCTTATTTCATCTGGCATTTTTCCTGTCATTATGTAATTCAGGCCTTTATCTTGAAGAGCACTTTTCATCCATTTCCTTCTATTCCTTTCTCTCCTAAACACCCATCTATGTATTATAAAAAGCTCTCTATTGTGCACGATGGACTTCTGTTTGCTTCATGCATCTTGTCTGTAAGTGTGCTCTCATCTACAGATGGCAGATAATACCCATAATTTAGATGTTTCTTGATAGTGTCTCATTCGCACGGCTGTAATTTCCCAGCTGCCCCCAAATACATGCGCTGTCAAAATGGGGAAAGTTATGAAACACAACGAGAGAAATGCAGTTGGTGATGAGCTGCACAGAGCTTCAGTACCTTCTGAAAGATCAAGTGCTTTGAAAGCTGCTGTCAGAGATTAACTGTAATCGTAATCTGCTGTGATAGGAATATTAGAACTCGAGTAATCTTTTGAGACAGAGGAAAAGAGAAGAGTTAGTGAGAAAGGGAGGAGGATTTGTGAAAAATAAACTGAGGAATGATGCACAGGTGGCACTTCTTGGAACCTTGTCCTCGCTTAACTCCCTGTCCAATCATACAGCAAGGCTGAAGGGAGGGAAGAAATGGAGAAAGAAACAGTAGAGAACTGAAGGGAAAAAAAAACAGAAAAATAAAGGGGAAAAAAAGAAAATGAAGAAATTTCAAAGAGGAAGAGAGACTGAAAGAAAGAAATGAAACTTGAAAAAGAAAAAGGAAAAAACGAACTTGAGAATGAAAGAAAAAGAAAAATGAGGCAAAATAAGAAAAGAAATTGAAAGTGCAGAAAGAACGAAAGAAAGAACGGAGGAAAGATCTTGAAAAAGAAAGGGAGAGAGAGACAAATGAAGGAAAGGAAAGAGTCAAGCAAAGGTCATGAATGAATGAAAGAAAGAAAGAACTTATTGAAAAAGAGAGGAAGTAAAATGAAGGAAAAAAAACTATTTAAAACAGTGGACAAAGAAAAACTGAATAAAGATGGAAAGGAAGAAATGATACTTGAAAAATGAAGAGAGCAAAAGATCTTGAGAACAAAAGAGAAAAAAATGAAGGAACTAAGAAAAATTCTGGAAGTTCAAAAAGAAGAAAAAGAAAGAAAGAAAGAGGAACTTCATGAAAAAAGAAAGAGCCATAACTGAATAAACAAAGAAAGAAATATGAAGAAAGTGTAGAAAGAAAGAAAGATCTTGAAAAAGAAAGGGAGAGAGAGACAAATGAAGAAAAAGAAAGTGTCAAGAAAAGGTCAAGAATGAAAGAAATAACTTCTTAAAAAAGAGGGAAAGTAAAATGAAGAAATAAGGAAAAACCCCATTTAAAACAGTGGACAAAGAAAATAATAAAATTGGATAAAACTCAATAAAGATGGGAAGGAAGAACTGATACTTGAAAAATGAAGAGAGCAAAATATCTTGCGAACAAAAGAGAAAAAATGAAGAAACTAAGAAAAATTCTGGAAGTTCAAAAAGAAGAAAAAGAAAGAAAGAAAGAGGAACTTCATGAAAAAAGAAAGAGCCATAACTGTAATGTAGAAAGAAAGAAAGAAAGAAAGAAAGAAAGACAGAAAGAAAACGCCCCAGGTGTAATAATATTACTTGTAATAATAAGTGGAGTGATTGTTTTTCAGTTCACTGGCCGTGTTCAGTTACAGCTTCACTGTATGAACACATTCATCTCACAGGTTTGTGACGTTTATCAGCTGAAACCTAAACCAAAGTCCTGTTTATGATTAAATTATTCTCCAGTCTGGAAGCTTCTGGCTAAACAGTGATTCATGAATTCAATTTCTGAACTCAAAGTGTATCAAAGCACAACTCTGGCAACTTTATCCATGAGTCAGTTAGTCTCAACTGTCTAAAAGTTCAATCTACAGAACTGCTTCTAAGGATCTGGAGCTATAAAAAAAACCATGAGTTTTAAATAATGCTCAAAGCTTCCACCATTTCTGCTTTACAGAAGACCCTGAAAAGAGACACTGGTTTTGTTTGGATTTTGAAAACATCCAGATTCACTTGACTTGCATCGGAATCAAATTAAACTCAACCGAATCAATCCTTGGTTGAATTTGTACAAATTTTCCAAGAGATCAGATTATATTTTCTGGATCAGGGGACCACAAGCTGGATGCGTACATAGCAAAAGTATTTTAACTAGTTTATACTGTAAGCGATCATCTGTTGTGATTTATCCTAATGACATGCATTTATATGAATCAGTTTGCTTAAGGTAGCTCATCAGATTTTTTTTTTCCTCATTTACCCCTGTTAGTGAATTATTCTCCAACTCCAGTAACTCCAATTTTGATTTCAAGGGCACTTTAAGCATTAAAAGGCTCCTGTAATCAGCATCGAGTACTATTAGTTGTTTAGACTTTTGTAAACATCTAATCCAGTCACTCCACTGGGCCAGATGACCAGATATCATCCAGCCACAGCCGTAAGTCCGACTCTATGGCACAACAGCCTCAACATACCAAGTATACCGAGTTTGTTGATCCATTAAAGGGGTGGCCGATTTAGAGTAGCCAATCAACCTAGTCTGCACGTCTTTAGACGGTAGGAGGAAACTGGAAAACCCAGAGGAAACCCATACATGCATGGGGAGAACATGTAAACTTCACACAGAGATTCGCCTTACATCGACCCAGGACCCTCTTGCTGTGAGGCGAGAGTGCTGACAGCTACACCACCATGCCGCGCCTTTGTAAACAGAGACATAGCTTGGCTGATTGCCGTTAGAAGACTCCCAGTTAAAGCAGGGGTTAAATGGAGTGAGTTGCTTTATTAAAACAATGGCATGTCCTTTGCCAAGCTGCAATGCCTTGGAAACATTAGATCACGTCTTCATTGAGTGTTATCGTTCTCGTGAAGTCTGGGAAAGGATAACCGATGGCTTAAGGTCCATATTAATAAAATGTCTGTTGTTTTTGGTATTTCTGAAGGCCTGCCTGATATTGAACGTGATTTGGATGGTTTGTTATTAATGTGTTATTAAGTCCAAACTCTGGAAGACATGATGTAAAATGACAATTGATCATGTGATGACGTTTTTAGGAATGTTTAAATAGAGCTGAGGGGAAAAAGGACTACGGGGACTTTGTTTGAGGATGATACGGTACGGACTGCTCTTAACTTGTGTTAAACCTTGGACTTGTAAGTAACAGGAAAAGAGAAAGAAAATGCAATGTATCTTTTTCTTTTGTGGAAATTGAATGTATATGTTTTTCCTTGCGTTCAATAAAGTTTATTGAAAAAAAAAAAAAAAAGGAAATATGCCTGAACTATTCAAGCATTTGCTTGGAATCTGTTTGTCTGATTTTCACCACCTAATGCATTTTCACATTTATTCTTCCTAACCTCAGTCAGAATACAGTGAGGGCAATGACACCCAACTTTCTCCCGCCTATTAACATAGGTGCATTATATGTGTATTATAGGTGCAATACAAAGCAAGGCGAGGTGACGGAAATAGTCAAGGGCATTGTGCTAGAAAAGCTGTTGATTGCAGAGATGTTACACAAGCTGCCGAGTTCCTCTCTTAGACAGAAAGTGCTCTTTCAACTGACCTCATTGTAGTTACACACCATGCACAAAATAACACCCACCACTGCTGGTAGCTCTAAAAAGTTAAAGAAATATTTATATATTCAACAGGGACAATACACGTTAATCAAAATCAGGACAAATCTTTGATCATTTTCACTTGCTGTCCCTAGAAGTCCCTACAAATTTTCCCCTTAAAAAAGAAAGCATGACATTTTAAGGCATCTCCAAGGCGTATGAAACCAACCATCTGCATCTGCTGATCATGCAACTCTGACGAAAGCGCTATCCACCGTCTTCTGCATACGTAAGCGCACAGTAGCCCATGACAGTAAACTGGTGTCTCTATGATTGACATGAGAGAGAACGTATGCCCCTCCCACCCAGACAGCAGGTCAGTTTTGCTCCCTTGGCTTCCAGCGACTGATGGCTGATTTATGTGTGAATTATAAACATACTATACAAGTAAGCATCATTTCGGCAGTCTTGATTTTCCAGCAACCATATTTTAATGTATTATTAAACTTCAAAATCAGCAGGCCGTTCATTCCAATCATGAGTTCTCCCTATATTTATTATAGAAAAGTTATATGCATTTTATTTTAAGCAGTAAAGTGAAGCTGTGGAAGAAGTCTAGCCATTTTTCTTCAAGGCAGGTTAACTCATACTGCCATGTTCCAGATTCTAATTAACAAGACAAAATGGAAGTAGAGAGGGGGCAAACGAGAAGGCAAAAGCGAGACAGAGAAAACGAGGGACCGAGGCGGTGAGAGCGAATCAGATCTGTGTAATTACAACTTAATGTGAACGAGTCGACATTGTCTTTATTCCATTGAGTTAATGAGTTTTGGACAAAACGCAAAAACAGCTCCATCATGGAAATTGCCTTCTCAGGCCTCGTCAGAGAACGAGCAGCCACGACGGCAGTGTCACAACGTCGAGGGGAGTAGGTCTGCCAGAATGAATGGAAATGTGCCAGTGTGTGAGCGCTGAACCAGTGGAGAAGTGGCAGAACACTGTTTGTCACGCCATAGAAACTTATCTCTGGATAATAGGCCTCTAGTGGATGTTGACGCAACATGTAAATGAAAGTGGTCTCTCATGATTATATGCCTGTTAAAGGATGTCAGATGAATACGCTTCCACATTGGTGGCTTGTCACACAATTCTGAGCACCTCTTTTTGTCATTGTAAAAGCTGCTTTTTCGCCGCGTTTAAAATATACGTGACATTTTCCATGGATCACAGCGCTGCACTACATAAACAACAAATAGCGTGACCTTAAACGAACCACCAGGATGACATCTTACATAACCATTTTGTCACTTTGTTCCAGCTACAGCTCTGTTCTCAGAAGCCATTGCAGTAGATACAGCCATGGTTTATGACTTAAGACTGAGTTCCACTGGCATTCCAAGCACCAGGGCGAACTTCCCTAAAGCATCATAACCTTAAAATCTCTGAAAGGTTCCTGATGTTTGTCAGTTGTCTGTATGAAGCTCTGTGGCCTTCCGAGAAGGACATTCATCCCTGACTTTTATTTGAAGCGAATTATTTTGGACGTTTGTGGAGCCGAGCTCAAGAGCACCACTAAGGAACAAGAGAAATACACAGAATAGTATGAAGAAGAACGACTGGGGCTAACTTCTTTCTAGCACAGACTGTAGATTCATGCAGCCTATCAATGACGGTTGTGTTAGGAGATTATACGGAGCGACATGCCCCCTCCGTTCAAAGCCTAATTATTTTCTGTTCGCTTTTGTTAGGCTAACGTTATGTAATGGTAGCATTGCTGAACATGACCCTCAGGTTTTATTTTTCTCAAAATGCCTTTGGAGGAGAACCTAAAAGTAGACGGGTCTAGTCTTAAAAATGCATCAGTCATGAATTCCGGTTTCCAGCACAGCAAGTTATTGTTCCCAGTTTTCCCACATGTTTTCCTTCATATTTTAACATGCGCTCTTGTTTTGGTTTTGGTCCGGTCTCTGCACTGACCCGTCACTGGTTGACTACCCTACTGCATCCCCTATTCTGTGTTATTTTGCCAATTTATTCCCTGTTGTTCCTACGTCTTCTTGTTAAGTGTTGTCATCTATTAGTGAGACTTATTTTCTGTTCCTGTTTCTTACCGTATTCTGACTCATGCTTGTCCTTGTTTTGATTACATATCATCCATGTTTCCTGTTGCTTCCTGTTCATTTACTCACACTATGGACACTGATCATTATTGGACTGCAGTGAATAAAAGTACTGGCACTTCTGTCCTGAGTATATGCACTTGTGTCCTCCCTCTAACCATATGTCTATTCTTCTTATTGCACCACTGATGAAAACTCAGGATATAATGCATAACTCTTAGCTTAACCCGAATAGAGTCATTGTCGAGCTATTGATACTGTAGATTTTAGTCCTCCCATCAAGTAGCCATCGCTTCCGAGATCTTACGTTTAAACACTAAAGGAAATTCCAAGATTGATCTGAGATCTGGGTATAATGACAGCTCAGACTGCTGTTCCCTGTGGTTTCACCATGAATGGATTATTTAGTGCGAGTTATCAGCTTTGAAATCCAACAGCTTGCACATTTCATTACACCAATTAAATAGAGATTTGTATCTGCCAACATGGCTTCTGCCTTGGATGTTCCCCAATAACTGCAGAGGGGTGAGAGATGAGCTGAATATTTAATTAACCTGGGAATTAAGCCTGTTTCCGTTCTCTAGACAAAACACACTGCAAAACAACTTTGTTCCGGAAAAGAATAGGTCGGACATTTCATACCAGAAGCAATGAGACAATATGGCGAACAGTTTTCAAAGCGATTATCTATACTGCACGCATCGTCTTCTTTTCCTTACCAAGGTTTCCAGTGTAATAACGTTAGAATGCTGTAATGTGTAATAATGTGCAACAATGAACCTTCTTTCGAGAGTTGAACATGAAGAATAGGATTCTAGGAACCGTCCTGATGTTTCAGGGCTGAATGTTCGTAGCAGAAATGGTGTAATTCGGAAGCCTGGCTCCAGGAAAAAAAACTGCTTCCCATGTGAACACTTCAGAATAGTGCATGATCTCCAGTAGGACAAAGAACATTAAAGTTGTAAAGCTTTTAAATGGTTGTGATTCAGACCATTTAATGTTCTTTAGTGTGTTTCAACATTTGTCAACTTGTCATATAATGGTTCCAACCGAATCGTCATCAGTTTCAGCCGAGTCCTGACTCAATTTATGACTCTTTGAGGCTGCACGGCTGGCTTTTATGATTAGAGTTCCGCTCATGCACTTCAGAATAACAACGTGGCAGCCCAGACGCTGACTCTTTTTTTTCAAAGTGCATAGAGAAAAAGTTGAGGCTGTTGTCCTTTAAAAATTCTAGTCAGACTGTAAAGCAACACTGACATAATAAACGTACTGCGATGAAAAAAGACATGATGGATTTAAACCATTGGATCAAAACACTGAATGTTGGCTTTTATTCCAAAAAAAAAAATCCAGACATGATTAACATATTTTACAGACTAAATGTCGCACTGGAGTATAAGCCTGCATTATAAACCATTCAAGCATTCATACAGTATGTACGCTCATGACATGACAACAAGCGATGTTTTAATTAAGATTTCAGTTGTAAGCAGATTACTTGTGGCGCTGTTATGCGAATGATCCATTCTGTCTGGGGAATTTCCTGCAGACAGTCTTATGTTCGACGTCATCCCGACTTTCACAGCTTTTCGATTCGAGGTTCAGTTCTGATTCAGAAGAAGAAAAATCTTTTCCTTTTGACTTTAAAAATCTGGCAGCAGTGTAATATCGCATATATACAACAATTCCCTAAATAACTGCGAGTCTTTCAGCTGTGCAGAGTTTCCATTTGGCAAAAATGAGAACATCTGTTGTGAATGCCAACAGTCCACACACAGAGGGAATATCCAAAGGAGTCTTACACTTTGTTTAAAGTCAGTAATGTATTGCATCGTGATAACATTTAAAATGTCCTAACACATATGTAATGGTAGTGTCGTGATTGCTTCCAAGGATGATACAAATTTGAATTCAGAAACTAGCAACAGCCTGCCATGTGTTGCCTATTAGGGGGCCTTGCTCCAAATGTTATTTAGTCTTATAACCACCCTTTTGGAGGACTGAAGCATTCACATTCACAGCATTCTCATTTAGTCTCTAACAAGCTTCCAGTGAGCAGTGCATTTGGCTTTTTGACCACCACAGCACTGCACTGCTGAAGATTTCATTTTCTCCTCCCATGTCCCTTTAGGCGCTCCGTAGCTTTTAAAGGCATCTATATTAGAAAGAATACGTCACTGGTTTATTAATTATTTCTTTTCCTTGTAGTTAGATAAAAAAAATGGGTTGGCGTGTCAGTTAGTCTAGCATATTCCGAAGATAATCTCTCATCATAGAAACAATTGCGCGTTCATGTCAGCAGGTCCGAGCGGAATCAGAAAGCTAGCTATACAGTTTTCTGAGGGCAAGCGTCATGAACAGATCAGACATTGTTTTCATTGATCTTTTTCTGGGTGTAAAATATAAACACTGAAACAACTGTAACAAGCATATGGCTCATTGTAGCGTGTATGAAGATTTTCTTTTTTTTTTTTTTTCTGTAGTTGAAGCCAATTCTCCATTTACTCAACTGAAAACATATGTGCTTCCTCCATCATTATAATTCACTCCTGTGAGTCACTCATCATGAGTATGTGTTAAAGAGCATCGGTAATACGGCACCCTTTTAGGTCTTTGACAGCACAGGAATAGGAGATATCGACACGGTCTGTCATCCCGGACTTATTTTAAGCCGATGTGCTGCTTACTGTAACTCAAAGACTTCACAGCATGGTTTGATCTACTGTTATCCAACATATGGGAGATTTCCATGCAATAGCATGACTAGCAGTATTGAAAAAGAGCCGCTTGATTGTAGGAATGGCTTTCATTCAGCAATAATAATGTCCATGGGTTTGATCCTGAGCTTGGAATGCTGTCTGGAGTTTCATATTTGCTCACCGTGCCCCTGTGGGTTTCATCGGTTTCCTCCGACATCCCTAATGCACTGAGTAAAGCAAAATTAGGTGTAGACGAGAGTGTGAATTTCTGCTGCCCTGTGATGGACTGCTGTCCATCCAGACTGTGTTCGCACCTCGGACTCAGCATTCCCGGGATAGGTTCCGGTTCCACCACCACTCAGACCAGGATACAGTGCTTACTGAAGATGAATGAATGGAAAATAAAACATGCGTTGGCCCTTCATTTAAAAACCATCATTTATTAAACCATCTTTCCTTAAAGGCATCCTTAAAAGGTTCAATATAGAATCCTAAGACAGAAGACAGCGTTTCCTATCCAGAAAAGGGGAATATGAAATGGAATACATTTAAGAAGATGAAACCCTCGATCGTGCGATGAACCTTTGAGAAACCCGTGCATGTCTACGAGTTTATTGTTCTACAAGCACACCAGCAAGACTATTGATCGGAAATCTTTAATTTATCAGGCGCTTTTATCCAAAGTGTCTTATAAGTGAAACACGCATCCACACTCTTAAAGATGAAAAGGTTTCTCAGTGTTATGTGGATGGTTAGGGCTTCTAGCTTCTCGCAGTAAGGAATGATACGCAATGGAGCATGGCGTTATAGGAAAATAAACCCGGAGCTGCTTACGTTCCAATAACGGCACATTCTGAAGTAATTCATTCCTTTTCAGCAATTTCCTAACAATTCCATTAGTACAATGTTATCGGTCAAAAATGCAGCTCGGCATTTTACTGAGCCCCCTGAGTGCCTGTATATGCTGTTACTATAGAAACGATAACATATTAGAGCAAGCACATATAATAGAACCCTGTGATTTGAATCGCAGCCCGGATTGTAGCTACTGTCCGAGCTGCTGGTCTCGGATATAGCTGCAGTCAGACTCTGAAGGGGTTAATCATTTCCTGATCAATAGCTACATTCCAAATGGCCTTGTGTTGTACATGTAGTGCACTACACAGGATGTAGGAGCCATTATTCTATAGTATAGAATAGGGAGCCATTTGGTTATTTAGCCCACGTGTTAAATATTTCAATATCAGGCTCTTTTATTGTAAGTGCTTCAGCTCTCTTTCCCTTTCACTCCCTCTTCTAACTCCTCCCTCTCCTCTCCTCTCCTCTCCTCTCTCCTTCCCTTCCCTCCACTCCCCTCCCTTCTCTTTCTCTCGCTCACTAGTCGCTGGGGGGCGTATTGTGCTCAAGAATGATTTCCAGATTTCCCAGGGATCCCTTCAATCTCCCTGGCTAATTCATTTTTTCCCTCATCACAGTTTATGTTTTTGGACATTTTGCTGAAGATGCCTCCTAACATGTCTTTTTTTTTATTATTTTTTTTTACTCAAAACTGAAAATTAAGCAATTAACCTGTGAGCCTCATGACTCATTCCCGGATTAAGTTGGACAACTGTAAATATCAGCCAGTTTTCATTTCTGCTGCTATAATAGAAAACCCTGAAGCTAAGAACGGTTTAAAAATGCACATAGCATCATGATTTTACAATTTTATACAAGAAAGCATGAAGTTGATGCCAATATAATTTGCAACTTAAATGGGTATTAAAAGAAAATCAGCATAATTGGATCACTGAGGAGTAAATATAATCGATTCGGATTGTTTAAAAAAAAAAAGCATGCACCGCTCAGAAAGAAACTTTCTGAATTCAGTCATCCGCGATGCCGAAAAAAACCCCCCCAAAAAAAACAATCCTACTTCAGATTGTCCCATTGTGGGAACCCTTAAAGGTTCTAAGTAGAAGCTTCAACAGAGGTAACCAAGTTATTAATGTTAAACATTCAGAACCATGAAGGCATCCTTTGACTATAGGAACCAGTATCACTTTTAAAATCAAATCTAAAATAATAATAATAATAAAAAAAAAAACCTTGGATTATAGAACCTCCACAATGCCAGTAAATAATTTGATCTAGCACCTTAGATCAAGCCAAAGGAAGAGATCTTAAAGGTTCTAAGTCCTACACCTGAGAGTTCTTATGTAGAAAAGGGTCCAAGTCAAAAGGTAGAATTAATTAACCATCAGAACGACCCCGGGAATTTTTTTTTTTTATAAGAGTATATAGCTAGACCCAGTCAAAATAGCCAATGTAAGCAGGACAGTCTATATGTACATCCATTGAATCTACTATATTTAGGAAATAAAAATATCCTTCATGTGTATCAGAATCTCAAATCAGATTTGACAAACCTAGTAGAAAGCCTGAACCCCAAAGTTGATGATTTTCCAATAACAACACTTTTGCTTCTCCTTTACCGCAGCGATTTGCCAATGCTTGCATTTTCTTTAATAAAGACGGACACATTGTACTTTTTATCCATTTACACTTACATTTGTTGTTGTGGAATGTCTACAAAACAATTCAGCTAACCAAAATCACCAAGGTTCATTCCAAGGGGCTGGAATAGGCTCGGGGACTAAGGGAACCGAAATGAATAAAACTGCAGTGCATTAACCTGTCAGAAGGTCCAAAATTCCAATTAACACCTTCTTGTCCGTGTTGCCATGACTGGCAATTCATAATACCACTTCTTCAAGGACTGCGCTATGGAATGCATTATCTATGGTAAAGCCATTCAGGCCTCATCGACCCTGGAGTCTTGGAAACTCGTACCAAATCATTCTGCCTAAATTTAATTGGAAGAGACCACTGAAACCGTAGGGACCTCATGACAACTGAGTAAGTGAAGTTGACTGAAGGAGAATCGTTGTGGTTTCCAGCAATCAATATGTTGTGTGGGGTTTTATTTGGTCAGTGATCTACCATCATAGTCTATTTTTGTCCATCACGCATAATCTATTAAATTATGTATCGTTACCTGAAGCTCCTATGAAGAATGCTGGTAGGCTTATGTTTTCAGCCAGTAATTTGTTGACATGGTGACGACTATATTAGATGTGGGAAATACATGGAGGGAGATAGGGGTATGTTATAAAGTACCCTGAAGCTTCACTAGCTTGAATAAATATCAAAATGGCTAGCTTTCCATTGTGGATTCCATTGTGTTGTTTAAAAACTGTTAATTGTGTGTGGAAAAACTCTCTCTCTCTCTCTCTCTCTCTCTCTCTCTCTCTCTCTCTCTCTCTCT
>JAQQZR010000014.1:13948582-13971737 GCA_030068235.1 Notoglanidium macrostoma
CCAAGATGCTGGGATTGGCTCCGGCTTCCCCGCCACCCAGACGGATAAAGCGCTATAGATAATGGATGGATGGACAAAAATCAAGAAGTACAATGTACCTGAACTTGGGCAACAAGGCTTGGATGTAAAGTAACTCAATTCGTGATAAGATTCTTCAACAAACGGTGAAACACAGATAATATAAAATAGACAAACTAATCAATAACTAACACAAAACAGGTGAACACATTAGGTTAACAAACCAGTGACACAAAAGGGGCAGAGTCAGCAGTCAAAACAAACATAAGCACATATGATTTAGTGTTTAAAAGGCTTGACATTGACATAAACTAGTTTTTATTCAATTATTTCTATTCTAGGTTGTTTGCCTGTAAACCGTATACTGTTGCATTGAATATCACTATGTTTCCTGTTACATGGTAGGTGGGTTAGTGTTTTGATGTAGGCTTTTTAGTCTTCCAGGTTTTTTTTTGAGAGTTTCACAGACATAGACCGCACATATCAACTTTTGTCTTTACTCTGTTCAAGACTAGACTGTCCCTGAAGACATGAGGCAAAAGAGGCACGATTCTTGTTGGCGCTAGTTCTTCAGCATCTGCCTCAGATTCACCCTCTCGTCAAGAAGTCATGAGTTGGAGTCCTGGAGATGCCAAGCCATCTGTGGCTAGAAATCCATGAGAACATAACTAGCCTGCTCTCTTGGCCAAAAGGATGACATTATTCTCTCCTGTTAATCAGAGCAGTGCTAGCCAATCACAGATGTTGCAGCACTTTGAAGGAATGCGGTGCCTTTATGTACAGTATCTTGGAGGACACATGTGATAGCCTTCAAATTGGTAGCCATATAGTTCTAGCTAGTGGCTGGATATTCGGAAATGAATAAATTAGGTGAGGAAACTGGGCAGGAGTCCAGAAACATAATTAACTTTTTTAATATTGCGACACAAATCATCAGAAACAACTTCTAATGTCTACTTTGTTGATGACACCTGGCAAATAACACTATATTAATTATAAAAATAAAAACCTTAGTAATAAAACTTGAAGGTACAATGAACACATAAACTCATTAATGACCCACTCAAATCACTGTAATCAGGATGAGCAGCAGCAAGACACAGAGAGGGAGGCAGGGAGGCGGGGAGGCGGGGGGGGGGACTCTACTTGCCCTTGAGGGGAAACAATTCAGCCATCAGATTTCCACTTACTGAAGAGGGCAGAGTTGCAATGTAAGCTGAGTAGAATAAAATTTCATGGTACATTAGACTGTGTGAGGACTCGCAGCTGCCAGCAGGTCTTCTCACCTTTAGCTGACATAGTGAATCTCTCGGCCTCTCTGACGCTCACACACACTCGGCCAGGACACACAGGCAACTGATGGGAAAATGTAACCATTAAATATCACCAGTTCTCAGCGTGTATAGTGGATAATTTTTCGCTTATCATTTGTTTCTTATATTCTATTATGCCTTGGGAGGCTTCTAGCTATAAGTGGTTCCAGCAATTGCTCAGGACACAAACAACAAAAAACAACAACAACAACACCAACAAAGTCATGTGAGTGTTGCCTGGACATTGTGGTTCAAACTAGCCTTCTGGTAGTTCTGGTGTATCTGAAGTAGAGGAACTGTCAGAGCCAGAACTCACACACCATGCTGACCACACTTGCATTTCTACCTCTAGGTAGGATAGGATGTAGGCTGTCACCAAATTTCAGAACCAGCTCTGGTCCTACCCCATTCCTCACCACATGTTCAGGTTGCACTTTATAGTGAGCCTTCACTGAAGTTTCATCAAGCGGATAAGCCTTGTCTCCTCGGAGAAAGATTGAATTCTCTGGGCTACGTACGATTTTGCCTTTATCTTTGTGTGAAGTGAGGAAACAACTATCCTTTTGAATAGGACTTAAAACTTAATCTTTGGAGAAATACTAAACCAAATTGCTGCCCACACTGTCAACATTTAAACCATGCATGAACAGTATTGTACATGTGGAGTATTATGACTGACCAAATCTGACTAGCAGTACATGGCAAATGTCGAGAGGTGCAGTAGACAAAATGAAATCTACTAATGTTTATCTGTTAAACATTAAAAAAAATGCAGATATAGAGAGGTCCAGAGTGATTGGTGTCACTGGTGACATGTTTCTGTTAAAATATGTATGTACATATATATAGGAAAGGTTTTAAATGTTAAGTAATATTAGATCTCGGTCATATTTTCACACAGACATTTTCTTCGTACACGTTTTACTCATCCTTGCCAAGGGTATCAATATTTCTGGAGCTGACCGCATATATGTGATGTAATTTATTACTTTGTTTATGTGAGTGGCTGTTTTATTTTCCTGCTCGTTTTATATCATGTCATTTTCCTTGCTGCTTTTATTCTATGTCGTTTGGCTTGTCAGTTTTATTTCTAGTCATTTGTCTTGCCGGTTTTATTTCATGATAAGGTTATCTGTTACCTAATCTCAGTGGGACGGGTCGGTTTTAACATTAAAGTAGTCCATGTTGTGTCTCATGCATGGTTTCAGAACAGAAGCTGATTAGTTGTGGGAGGAACCTCCAACCAGAAGATTTTTCAACCCCTGTTCAAGGTGAATGAACGAAAATCTGGCCTAGAGTTCGTAGGGGTGGTTAAAGCGATGTTCTAGTACTCTCAGAGTTTGCAAATAAATAACAATACGGCACTATCTGCTCTCTTATAAAGCAGGGTTCCTCAGGGGTTCTTTGGGTAATGTAGGGTTCTTAGCTTGTTGTCCTACCTGGAACCCCTTTGATTAGGAGACACTCTGTTGTAGAGTTCCACACGGAACCTTTAGGGATTCACACAGAGCGAAAAAGCAATGAGCACCTTAAGGTAGTCTAATCTAGTTAGATTCTAGACTCTAATATTGACTACTCCATTAACAATAATAGTTGATCCCTCCCCCCTGAGGTTGATTGACAGGTAGACATGTCATTAAAGACAACTGGCAAGGTTGATCCTTTATAGGCATGGATCTCAAAGTATACCTATGGTTCTCATATGGATCTTCTATGCATAGGTATATTTGCGATACCTGCCATTCTCAGAGTTGGTATTGGCCCGTTAAACCAAATGTTCTTACTGTAGATCCTTAATGCCCATGCTTCTCAAAGTAGCTCCTCTACATCCACGGTCATCTAAGTAGTTCCTCTACAGCTACGGTTATTAAAGTATCTCCACCACACCTAATGGTCTCAAACCTAAGATCCTCTACACCCTTGATTATCACAGTAGACCCTTTAAAGCCATGGTTCTCAATGTGAAACCCCTAATTAGTGGTTCTGAAAGTAGATCGTCAACGCCTATGGTTCTGTACACTGAAATCTTACCAATTCAAAGAACCATTGCGAAATCTTTTTGTGTAAAATATACCGTCTGCAAGATTTACTTCAGTTATTAGCATAATTTACGGTTTACTTGTTCACTGAATACAAAGCATATGAGATCTTTCGTTCTACACTAGGCATCCATTTCTCGTAACTGTAGATTAACATGTAAACATTGTGCTCTTCATCACTGCGTTCTCCGCCTTCATTGGGAGACAGCTGTTTCTCAGTCAAACATTGCTTACCATGACTCGATTATGGCCCCTGCTGCCTGCACTGATTTAGTTTAAGTGTCAGAGATTAGTTGGGATATTCGGGATTGTCACACTCTATCTACTTATTACCTAGCTACTATAAAGCTGAAGATAAGAAGGTGATAAATGGATATGGAGAGATATGAATGAGATAATGTGGGAAAATTTATCTAGTGGATTTATTTTAAAAGAGACAGGCTCACGCTGGTGTCCTGGCAGATGATTTACCACAGATTTCCAGGAGATATCACTTTCATTCTCAGACACAGATGGCATATTTCTCTCACTTTGGATATTTGATGCCTCTTATGGTTATAAATTAAGGAGGAGTTGCTTTTAACAGATGAGTGATGGATTAGCAAGTGTGAAGATCTGACAAATGAGCCGATAGACCGATCAAAGAGAGTTATCAGGAAACTCCATTTTGTTCTGTCAGCTGCTCTGTCCCACCACTGGGTGTCTTGCTTGTCAGTCAGCAGTTGACAACAAATCTCCAAGCAGCCCCATTTCATGTGTTATCAGACTTTCTGAGCTTAGACAAGGCTGCCGTCTGTCTCCTCTCTCTCTCTCTCTCTCTCTCTCTCTCTCTCTCTCTCTCTCTCTCTCTCTCTCTGATGTCTCAGAAATGTCCTGCTCCCAAAGGAATGAGTGTGTGTGTTTGTGTATGCCATTCACTGTGTGGAGAATGGCAGGTGACTGAGTTTATTCTAGAGTAAAAGCCACTGTTTACGTGGATGCAGATGTTATCAGCTGTCAGGAGCCGAAACTGCCACTGTGGTCTCGTCCAGGTGGCTTAGCCCAGAAATGAACAAGCAGCTCTTCTCTGCTAATCTCCTAAAGGCCAGTCTGGGTACTTAACACAAGAAGATAAGCAAGCTTTCACTTCTGATAACGTCTCGCTCTCACCTTCCAAACATTACCAACGTGTCAGAATAAAAAAAAAACAAAAAAAACCCCCATCAGCTTGTGTACAGAAAGTGTTACGCTTATGCCGTAGCACATGACCTGCCCGTGCTTTTTCCTATACATGCACCCCTGTCTTTCCTCTCCATCTCTCCACCGGATGTCGTTATGAGAAATATCTATTGTAAAACCTCCAAATCCCTTGTCATAATGCACATGCAACAGCAGCAGTGCAAAACAAATAAAGCCTCTTTTATCTGCAGCCTGCACTTTGCTGAAATGTAGTATGTGCCAGGATTACTTGGGATTCATTCTCTATTGCCGATGTCCATGTTTGCTCAACAGCAGCTCAACCACAGTTGGATGTGAACTGCAACTTGCCCTGGTCGCCTATTTACGATGTTGAAATCTGGGAAATGGCAGGCACCCGCATTATTTGGTTCTTTAGCGGATTTGATCCCTGTTCAAACAGGCGGCTAGAGCTGTGCGCAAATGACTTTGACCTTCGCGTATGGGACTAATTAAAGTCTGCTTTCAGCCTCAACATGGTGAGGGCTTTTTGTTGATCAATGACAGCACTGAGCACAGCAGCATCCAAGGTCCATTTCAGACAAGTTTTAAAAGCAAAAGTTTCATTATGGGGTTCGATAATGAAAAGCACAATGCTATCGAAGCAAGCTGTGAATTCTCTGACTTGGTTATGTGCTACAGGCTGGCGTATACAGATCAGTGCACGGGCATGCGTCAACCATCCCAAAATGTCCATTGTTAAGCTGCGTCCTATGGTGTAATATTCAGGGGTTTTTTGAAAACCAGTGCTACACTGCTAAACTACATGTTGTCCATCTGGATCACTTTACTTTCTGTATTCTGGCTAGTTTATCCGTTCCACTTAAAGTCCTCACCAATTTGTCACGGCAGAGGAGCCAGAACCGCTGGGATAATAGGTTTAGGTATCACTGCAGGATCTCGGGCTTTGTTTGCCATGCCTTATTGAATCATAATGAGGAGACAGAGCAAAGTATGGTATGCTCAGGAGAAGAGGAACATGGTGGCTGAGCTTCCATTAATTGCCATCAATTAAGGCTCTCACTCAGAGCGACGCCAGGGACTCTGAACTCACTTTTCTGGAGTGCACTGAAACTCTGGGAGCGTTGACTTGGTGACTGTCTTCCAAGTCAAAATGTGAGAATGTTTAGCAAAGTTTCCATTAAAACTTTTCATCCATCTTCAGTAACCAGGTTACCCTTATCAAGGTCTTATCAGTGATATCATCTTGTGTCTGAATGCAGGTTTGGGAACAGCTAGTGTTCATGAAACCCCAAATGCACTTAATTGGTTAGTTTTCAAATGATGTACCTTAAAGGTTCATTATGAAGGATTCAACCACCTGATTCACCTACCTTCTAAGCATGTATTAGAGCATACGGTGGCCATCACGTGCCCGTAGTGTACGTCCAAGTACTTACATTCACACTCCTTTGCTTTTTCTGTGCTAAACAATAAGCATGATCCTCCATTTTTCCAAATTTTGGATCTCAAACTTGTTATCCAGCACCAGCAAAGACATATTCCACTTCTTCCTTCTCCCTTGTCTTTCTTTCGTCTTCTTCGCCGTCCTTCCTGTGCTTCCTTCCGGATTCATGATGCCACTTGTAAAAACGCAGAAGGTCGACGCCCTCTAGAGGTTTGTCAACATGGCGGCTCCGTTTAGGTGGACCAGCTCCCTTATGTAGATATAAAGGCCTCATGCTAACTTACGAAAAACACAATGATTCATACTTTCATGATAAATTTACACTAATGAGAACATACTTGTGAATGCTGCCTCCAGTTCTGCTACTAGAGCCTCGTAAATTTTACATAGTGGACCTTTAAAGCATGCAAAATATTCATTGATGTTTGTAAGGGGGTTGAGAAAGTTTTTTTGTTGTTGTTGCTGTCTAGACAGTTCTAATGTTCTGAAGTGGTTCTGTTTGAAACCCTTTCTAAAAGTTTGTTGTAGGGTTTTGCATAAAATCCTTAAGAGAACCTTGTTTTCTAAGAATGTAGGGACTATTTCGCCGTAGGTAAATGAATACGTCCGATGTATGTGTGCTAGAGACTATAGAATAACTGTCGAGAACACGCTGAACACATCGATGTGTGTAACAGGGTTTGTTGGATAGTTAAACTTAAACTGTTTCATTTTCCAAAAGGTGAATCCTTTGTTGTGGGGTACTGCGTAGAATCCTTAAGGGAACCTTGGAATATTTAAGAGAACCTTGTTTCTAATAGCGTAAGGAGTTGGACGCCATTTCAGACACATGGTTGCTAGAGTCTGCTAACTCTAACCTACTAAGAATCAGACGAGACACAAGACTTTGTATTTTTGTATTTGGCAATTACAAAATGATCAATGAAAAAGCCAAAGTTACTGATGGATTTGATTAAGGCTTTTTCATCTAATCTACTTCACTCGCATGTTCTTATCATGTAAAAGGAAATCCTTGTTAATGCAGATGAATGCCATTTAGCAATTAGGTATTGGCAGCTGGAATTAAGGGTTCCACACATAAATGACTCCCTGCTAGCCTCATCCCCTCCCTCACTGCTTTTGTCTCAAGGGAATCAATGACCTATAAGCTTAGTTAAAGACGTGGCTTCACTTCAATAAATAAACCTAAAGTCCGTGGACTCTTCATCACTGCCAATCTCAGCCAATGGTCACTTGAGGCAAAGAGAGCGGGGGGGATAGAGGAAGGATCTGCTTCAGCCCCACTGAGGATGATGATGAATGGGATGAGGAAGGGGGCAAGAGTGGCGGATGCAGCTGGTGTCGTCCTCCTGAGCACAATGACACTGATCATCAGTCAAAGCCCATCAGAGAGAGAGAGAGCAGTGTGGGTTTATGAAGGATCACTCTCACTAAGGGTGTGTAGTCGATCAATATTCGACCACAGAACAGCCGCTGTAGAGATTAAACCACAGAAACTCTTTCCTAACAAGCTAACAAAACAACCAGAGGCCATGAAGTTGTTTATGTGGGTTCACAGAGTGGAAAGGCTTCATCTAACCAAGCCTTCTGTATTACGCTCTCTCTGTGCACGAAGACTTTGGCTAAGGCGTAAAACATGTATATCGTATGCTTTTAAGATGACCTTCTAGAAAATGGAATGGGTGTAGCCTTTTATCATAAGTCATTTCCTTGGAAAATAGGTGTGGTGAAACTTTCATACAAAGTGATGCGGAATATAGCGAATTGACGAACGCCTTCCCATATGCAGTGTTTAGGCCATGTGACTTGACCCTTGGTGTGATTCCCTTCCCAGGACTTAAGTGTGTGTAATTAATTATATAAAGTTTTCTATGAGGTGTGTATTTAACATTTATACAAGCAGTCTCCAGCACTTTGGAACAGTCAGAGGTAAATCTGTAATCAGTGCGTTTTCCAGTTTCTCGGTAATGTGAGAAATCTGTTTTTGTTCTGTCTTATTGACTTCAAGAGGGGTTTAAAAAAAAAATGGCTGTTTGCAGCTGTTATAACATAAGGGCTAGCAGGATCTGAGTTTTTTTTTTTTTTTTTTTTAACACTCCACGACATTAAATGTAACTATAAATGAATAACATTACGGTGCGTCACGCTTTTATTACTAAAAGTGCAAGAGAGATAAATTGTCGTTTGAAATATTCAATTTTAACATGGTAATTCTATCTTCACTTTGCATCACACCTCATCCCACCACCCTATCCTATCCTTGATTAAATTCCTATAACAGCGTACCCGATGATATTTCACTCTTTAATTAAAAATTACCAAGGCTCATTGGTGGCCAGTGTTTTATTTTCTGGACTGATCAGCTCATAATTGAACTATTCAATCCCCCGTGTTGTTGGCCTCCTCTAGGGATGAGGGTAGATGTAGCTTATAAACGCAACTACCACTAACCCTGGCCTGCAGGCAGAGCTCTGATATTAAAATTGTGATAGCCATGATTCTCAGAGCTTTATGTAATTCAGGCAGGATATGAGCACATGCGCCCAAATAAGGAGTGATTCAGGGGTTCACATAGGAAAACGTTGGAGTCATTGGAGTCATGTTGGTGGATGTAAATGGCAATGTTTTTTTTTTTTTTGCAGAAGAGATCAAGAGAGAGAGAACAGAGCGTGTGAGCGAGAGAGAAAGTGAGGGAGGCAACCTGCTGTTTCTCTCTCTGCCTTTCTAATGAGCTGTGGTCCATCCTGCTCCTGCTGCTCTCCTTTAGCCAGCTCCACCGAGACTAAAACACACAGATGGCTCACTCCGTAAAACGTCTGCATCAGCCCTTATCGTGCTTCTGAAATCCACGGCAGCTCTTGTGAAGCTCTGTCTGGATGTTTGGAACGAAATGCAACTCTAGGCATGCGTAGCACCAAGAGATGCCCAGATTACCAGCAAACCTTTTTTTTCATTTTCAGACCTGATCTTGCGTTGACTACTTCTTCTTTAATATTTGTAAAAGTAGTTTAAAATGTATTACATTAGACATTGGCATTATTGGCATTTATCTATTTCAGCTAATAATAATATAAAAAGGATCCTGATCCTGACTTAGCTAGAGTGCACTAAAAGCAGGAGTTTGTAAGAAAGATGTAAAGTTTTCATCTTAAAGTTTGTCTTTACTTCTCAAAACGCTGATATCTACTGTATGTTAAACCAACGCGTCTAAATCATTTGTGTGTGTAGAGTGTTATCTGTATAATCCCACATTGCTGGTAAAGGAGGTCATCTATTATTTGATCTGAAGTCCTTAGGGAATTCCAGAAACACTAGGGGGCAAGCTTGAGCTTTTCTTATCGACGGGACCGAGGCGAGAGAGATCATCGGCGAAGCCTATTAATATATTCTGCTTCTCTAGCTCTCCTTTCATAGCCCCTCTTTCTCTCATTTCAGCTGATGCTGTACCTACGTCGGAGGTGCTCTTCCTTATGTCCAGTCCACATAAACTTCCTCACCTGTCTTTCTTCCTTTTAGTTCCTGCAGACTTGGTTTTTTTTACTACTTTACAAAAAAAAAAAAATGCAGCTCGATGCAAAGCTGTGCGTACGCTGCCTACTTGCATTACTATTTGTGTCGGCCTGATTCGATCATCCAAGCTCAGGGCTAGCATCAGATCCTGTGGGATTCTTGCCTTATTTCTTAGCCCACATTTAGCTTGTCCTGTACCTGTGTCACCAAGCTCTCCAACAGTCCCTTGCTGTGGAGCAAGGCTGGCGTTGGGGGACTTCCTGTTGCGTCCACAGAAACTGGCAAAGCAGATGGCAATCTGAAGGAAGAAAGAACAAAATGCTATCAGTTTCTCTCTATGTCCTCCTGCTACATGGTTCTATTAGGACTCCATTTGGAAACATTCAGCTCTACCGGGCTGAGGATTCATTTACCAAAGTCTTCTGTTGCTAATTTCATTTATATTTTATTTAAGATGGCTAATTTATCCAACCAGAGGCTGTTTCATTGACAAACCTTGACCCCAGCTTTCAGTTGAAGCCTCTGCAAAATCAGATCAAGTGGAATCCGTGTCATTAATGGTGTATGGAAAGGAATGTGTTCGAGTAACTAGATATTGGAAAGTCGAAAAAAACATGGTGAAAGATTTAAATTCAATGCATTTGAGAGTATAATATCCGTAAGATTAGCTCTCAGACATCAGCAATCATCAGCCTTGGACTGGAGGCCCTTGGGTAACGACATTCTGAAGGGTTAGAAGGCATGACCATGTTTAACCAAGCTAAACGCCAGCTGTTATATTGAAAAGAATGATTTAGTGCAGGTTCACGTTCAGTGTTAAGTTTGAATCGACCCGTGGTGTGTTTGACCTTCGTATAGGATCCTGTTAGGCAGGACATAGCAATCAGGTGTGGATGATAGCATTCGCTTTCTTTCGGTTCATTTAATTTGGTTTATTGTATGTATGAAGCCAAACCACACCAAATTACAAAGAGCCAAATGTGTCCATTTTGCTCAGATTCAGACACAGATAATGGACTAATACGTGTGAAAGTGCCCATAGTGTGTCCCGGTTAAGCAAAATAAGGCCTTTATAATAATTCAGGGTTATATATAAAAGCATATGAATACTAACAAACAAATCTAGGCCAATATGGGAGTCGCTATATTTCGACAACACTATACGAAGCCCTTAGACTGAGAAGAGATGCCTGGGGAAGTTGTCAAGGGGGGGGAAAAAGCTAATTTCATGCAGCAGTGTTAGCAGTTTAGCAAAAACTGGCCACCCTGAGAGAGCATGACTTTGTGCAGAGAACTTTAAAAGCACCCAAACCTAATTAAGAAACACTGGAGAACGATCACAGGGCCATTAAACAAGCAGTGTTGGGAAGAGCTGATAGCAGGGGCAGAGCAATGACACAGGGCGATTTTAATGACTCATACCCTGGCAGTTTTCAGAAACAGCTTCGGCATTACTGTAGCCTCATATGCTGGAGGGCCCATTAGAAAAGGAAAAAATATATATATCTCATTGAAAATGGCTGATGCTTAAAGCTTTTAGCAAACTTCTTACATCAATTTGCAGCACTTTCATGGTTTCCCAAACATCCGAGTTGCAAACCATTACCATAGGAAAGAAATGCTTATGGCCAGAATAACCATACCTTGAGAAAGAGTTGAGAGTTTTATTAGCTCCCAGACAGTCTGTACTGACACACTGAACACTGCAGGACTGTCTCAAATTAGCCAGCCTGTCCCTGACGATGCTAACAGTATTCACGATTCAGCACTTTCTGGAAATGTCTTTTGTCAGGTGCGGCAGGCGGAGGTGATCACAGCTAATGGCTCCGTAAGCAAAAACCTGCCGTGTCTTGTCTTTGCTTATGAATAGGGCTGCAAAATGCTATTGTCGCTTCCAGCGTGTACCTTCTGAAATTGCGAAGGTAAACAAAGGGAAAAGTAAACAGGAAATAAAATAGGCCTTCGGACGGCATCAGGCGCAACAAAAGCCGTGTGAGAAAGAAGATAATATTGATTTAGGAGGGAGCAGAAGATGCAGCGAGAGATGGAGGGAAATCAATATTGTGGGGATAACCAGGTGGGAGAAAAAAAAAAAAAAGAAGCGAAGGTGATATGAAGTGAATAAATCACTTTATCTACCTCGATGCCGTCCTGGTGTGCGTTCTCTGGCCTAATGATCTCTCCAGCATGCTAGTCATGCTTAGGGAAGCTAGAAGCCATGCTACACATAAAGCCACTTAGCTGAAGCGTTAAGGCTAATCACCTATGCTAGGTGTAAACCATGCTTCTTCTTCCTTTCTTCTTTACCACTCTGCTTAATTTAATGATGCAGCATGTGTTGGGTTTCTATAATACACACTCATATGACACCTTCCTCTAAAGTCGATAATGGCTGTTTGGAACATGGAAGATTGTTGCTGTGTTGAATGCTCTCATTAGCGCCACAATAAAGCGAAAGCTGGAGTCAGCCTGGTCATTACACACGTGCATATTGCAGATGTGCACAGCCAAGTGACTGCATGAGGAAGGACACAGGTCCATTTCGAGAGGAAGCTTTGTTCTTGCTGGTTAATGAGTGCTCACAGTCTAGCTAGGATTAGTAAGTGCTATGTAAGTGGAGCTGCCATTTTGCAGCTTACTTAGAAGAAGAAATATAGAATTAAGTAGGAAACCTTTTGTGCCGCTTCCCATGATTTCCACTGATTTTATAAACGGTAAAACAGACTAAAGATAAATCTAAAGCTTTGGTGACGGTGATTTAACAAGGGAACATAGTAAAAACAAGTGCGCACAAATGATCCATAATTGCCTAAATAGAGGGCAAGATCTCAATCTTTTCGAATCAGGTGCCACATTTGAAAGAAGTAGGGATATTTACTAAAAGTGCCCTGTTTTGAGAATTATAATAGCTGTAAGGCTTAACAGCTTGTGGCTACGAACGGCACAATCAGATTTAGCATTAGCATTAGCGCCTCACGCTCGGCTTGAGAAAAAAAAATGGTATGTGCGCTAACATGCTTCTCCAAAAGGAGCACAATATGTTAAAGCACAATGTAAAACTGGATTAGGGTTGGATACAGTGTACATTTGAGGTGTCCCTGTCGAGGATGTGCATTAAATGCACTGAGACTTGTTAGCCTAGCCTTTTTGGAGGGAAAGGAGAAGTGTAAAAGCTGAAAACGTTTGCGTGAGCACAGATCAAATGAGCTAGTTACCTTGTACTGGAAAATATAAATGCTATACGCTAGTGGTTAGTTTACCACAAATGTTTGCCTCATTGTTTACTCAAGTTGATCACGTTTACAAAAGAAAACTACACAGCTAGCTAGCTAAGTTAAGATGTTTACTGAATCACTATGTTCCTTCCAATCCCTTATCTCACCATAAGGACTGTGAGTTTTGTGTTATCTTGGTGAAAAAACTGTGACGTGAACGCTACTTTACGCCACTTTGCTCTTGACATTGCTCCAGATTTATACGTTTGCCCATAATACCTCTGCAAATACCATACGTTACATTGCAGATAAGCAATCAAAGCCCAAATCATCCTTCTCCCTGACATGCTTATGTTCTGCCAGATAATATTTCCTCTTATCTGAAGTCTAGGTCACGGCACCCTCCACGTAAACCCCTCATCCTTTTAGCGAGGTGTGTGTACGGGAGCGTGGTTCGACCTCCCTCTCTGTTTCACTGTCAGACAGGAGATAAAAGCCTGGCTGATAAGCTCTCTGCATCAGGGAGAGCGAAGAGCAGAGTTGTGACCTTTAAGAGAAAAGGGGAGTGATCCATGGCGAGGGTACATATAGGACGAGCACTTATCAGGCATGGCAACGGAGAGACAGGGTGAGGCGATGAAAAACGACGCGTGCGATAGAGAGCAAGAGAGTGAGAAAGAGAAATTTGTTGTGGAAACACCGGGAGGACAGATGAGATACAGAGAAAAGTAGCAAAGCAAGAGAGATAAGAATGGATGAAGAAAGATTTCAAAGAGGAAGGCTGCGGGGAATAGCGTGGAAAGCTCGGAGGGGGGGCTCGGAGTGGGTCTCCGTCCTCTGGTCGTCCATTCCTCCTGTCCAATTCCTGCACTAAATCTGTCTCGCTGCAGCGGCGAGAGCTTTATCTGAATGGCCCAGTATGGAAGAACACAGGCAGGTGCTAAATAATGCAGATGCTGTTATTAATTTTTAGCAAGGACTGATTAGCTCTCTGCACTCTGAGCAGAGGTATGACCTTTAAAAGAAAATTGCGCTCTGTGTATCGTATGCTTTAAGACCATTTACAGTGAACTAAATGACCATAGAGATGTCTATTTCAACAGTACCCACAAGGCAATTTCTGTCATATACCATCAGTAAACCTGACATACACATATACTTGTGATATTAAGCTCTCGGACCTTGTTAACCTTCATCACGGTTACTTTAGGGAACTTCATGACTGCTCCGAACAGTAGAAGGATTTTGGCTATTTGTAGGCTGGCTATTAAACAAGGTTGGCGGGACAAGTAAGTAAATGGGAGGTAGTGATGTGTGAAAACCAGGGTGGCAGTATAAATGTTAGTGCCCTTGACAATGGGTGCTCTATGTAAATGATTTTCTTTCTTTTTTTGCTCTACAGTTCCCTAGGGCCGTCCGTCTCAGGTCACTTGCAATAATTCCCACTAAGTTGCAATACCTTAAGCCCATTGATTGATTTGAGAATTGGGCTTAATTCCCAAATTAGGCCCGGTTATTGTTATATGAGCTAGGTATGATGTACAGCCTAAACAGCCTCAAAAATACTCACAGTAGCCAAAACTAGCCGTGCCATAAGGTACCATGCACTCCCATCCAGCATCATGTACTGTATTTCTTAATTCTTTTCATATAATATTCCTGCATGATGTATGATGCAAATCTGCTTGCTAAGTGTATGACCACATGAAATAAGCCTTGCCATTCATTACCATATTACCATCTTAGACTCTGACCCCAGAATCTTTGACCATTTCTAGCTATAAGCAGTCCGTTAGGACCCCTGAGCCACCAGGAGGCTGGTAATAATGTCAGTTATAGTAATGGCTCTCAACTAGGCCACTCCAAAGTGCAATTATTAGACACATTCTTGCTTTAGGGCACAATCACAGCGATTAGACCAAATCAAGAAAAATTGATACTTTGGGTTGGTTTGCATATATGTGTGTAGAGCTGAAAACAGCCTTGCCGAACACTTTCGTTCATTGGGCAGAAATACAGCGATGGAAAAAGGTAGGCAAACTTTTAAGTGAGACACAAAAATACAACATTTTTTGGTTCACTTCCTTCAGTCAGGTTGATTTAGAGTCTAATCACTTTCTCATTAACTCACACAAGAGTTCACTTGGAAGTAGACCGAGACCACCTTGCTCAAAAGCATCGCATTTGCACTCAGCATTCTCACCTGCCTACACGGCTGCAATGAAGGGGAAAAAGAACCGTAGGTCCATTCAAAAGGACTAATCACTTCATGTATAAAGCACCTAAGACTTTTAGCAAAGCTAAGATAGCCTGGATCAGAGCTTCGGATATTCTATCGAGTGGAGTTTTACCTTTCGTACTATGTATATTTGCTCATTTTATTACTGCTATTCACTCCACGCCTGTTCATCCTGATGAGTGAGACAAGCGTCTCCGTTGGGCTTGGCGTGACGTTGCGACTCTGCAACCCCTCACTCAGCAGTGAGAGGACATGGGGGGTGCCTCGTTCAGGCTGATTTGCCTTGTAATAGTCGGCTTACAGTGCGGACAGCAGCGAACATCAAACAGGAGACAGATGGTCCCACCTCTCACGTCCTTCTCCGGAAGGGATTCGAAACACTTGATTGAATTCAAGTGCTTGGACTTTAAAGCCTCCTGCTGTCTCGCTGTCACTTCTGTAGTTTTTTTTTTTTTTCTCCTTCCTCATGGCTCTTTCTTCCTGTCAGTCTGTTTCTGTCTATATTTCGTCCCCCTATTCTTGCTGCTATGCTTACACGTTCCTCTTCTTTTCTCTTCCTTATCCATCCTCTGCCCTCCTGCTGTGCTCTACAATCTCTCCTCTACAGTCCTTAATTCTTTCTCGTTCTCGCCAGTGAGTGGTAATAGTGCAGAAAGGGCAGCATTTTGATTCGTCCGACTCGTTTTCTGCTCTCTATTTTCTCTCGAACTTTCTAGAACAGTGAGGGAAGCCATTTTAACCAGGGACTTTACTGTAAATCCCCAGGCATTGACTGCCTCGTCAAAAGCAAGATTGTGGGAAAATGCAAATTCATTTAAAGAAATTAAATAAAAAGGGACTGTAAAGCTTCAGAGGTGATGCAATTGCATGATAGACCTTCTGCTTCCAGTGCTGCTAATAACAAAATCCTAGCAGGCAGAGAGAGAAAAAGGCAGTGTCAAATGATGCAATGGCTGTTTTGTTCCTTTTTTCATTTTTGTGCATCAAGCAACAGTAGCAAAACGGTGATCTAAAGTCGTGTGCGAGCGGTAATTAAGCAGGTAATAAGCAGGTCCTCCATTTTTTATCCACCAAAACGTCCCACCTATTTGATTTCTATTGGGCTTACAAGTCATGGGCTTGTTAATTCACAGGTCAGATTTCGCCATTAAACCTAAAGTAATCACGTCCTTTCCCCTTCCGTGAATGGACTTCTCTGCCAGAGCAGTTTTATTTGTGTTTCGTCGAGCTGCTACTCAACAACAAATCCAGAAAAGCATAGTTTTTCCAAGAGTTTCCCATATCACAGTAGTAAAAGGTCAAAAAAAATCATAAAACCTATGGACTGGTGCTCACACTGCAGATTAACCTGCATCAGTGTTTGCCTTATAAAACAATGCACTCTGTAACTTCCCTGCTATCGAGAAATCTAAGCTCTCCCAGCGTTAACCACAGATGCAGAAAATAGTCTACTGTTCACTCTGGCCTTAATGTGTTTCATAGCCTGTTCAGAGAGCTGAAAAGAGATAAAAGGAGTGAGCTTTTTTTTTTTCAGGTCAATTTGTCTCCAGGGTGTTTACACATGCTAAAGAGAAAGTGTGAGAGAGTGAGCGAGAGAGAGAGATCAGTGAGAAGCTGGTGTGGAAGAACTGAGGTTGATGCACTGTGTGGGTTATATGTTCGTCGGCTAAATCCTACGCAGATCCTCGTCTGGGGAATAACCCAGGTCCTGAGAAACACTGATTGAGACCAGATTTCCTGTTTATTTTAATTTTTGTGATTTATATGTAAAATAAATCTAATTTTTGAGATATATATGGTGGTCTTCTTTGTGCAAGATTTGCTTGTCCTAATTGCTGGAAATTAAATGACTAGTTCAGGCTCATTCACGAAATGTATTGGATCACTGTTCTGTTACAATAGCCTGAAAAAAACATTTTTTCTTACAGAAAAAAATGAACAAGGCAGCATGTTCACCTCCATGCTAAATTTCGATAAACCCCCTCACCTCTTTTTCTCCCCTAGTGCGAAGCAGATGCTGCCTAGAACTCCAGCCCAAGTTGTACAGTTCCACAATCATTCTTCATGTCATTTATAATCCATGCCCAACTCTCACCATTGCTTCAGTGACACTTGTAACACTGACACAATGACAGAATATGGTCCAGAGTGCAGAGTTTATTGAACTCACACAAAATCGGGACAAAGCCAGGAGAACAGGCTAGGTCAAAACACACAACGGCAAACAAACAGTGAACGAATCTAGAGAGGGCTAGACAAAAACAGCAAACACGACAAACAGTCCAGGATTCAAAACACCAAAATATCTAACGTGGAATAACCGACAGCTCAGAATTGCGGACGGCTTTATGCTTACTACAGTGTTTCACAGTTAGGAAGACGGGAATCAGGTTAACTACTGTATGTGATCTGGGTTAGAGTTCTGGTGATGGTGACCTCTAGTGGTTTGGAGGGAGATTATCAGGTGAGCACATCTCTCTTCTACAATTGTATACTGCGAACAATGTTCGGTATTACCACAATGTCAGAGTCCTAGGCTGAGTAGGACAGTATTTATAATCATTTCAAGCAGTTTTTAGTTACAGATCTACATTATCCATGTCAGATTAGACACTGAAGCAAGGTTTGAGACTTGGGTGTGAACTTTTTTTAAAGTGCAAATCTTGACCGCAGAACTCGCTGTGTCAGTAATGACGGATTCCGATTGATTGTATGCTAGGTATCGTAATGACCAAATATTGATGGAGGGAAATGTGATAAAACATAACTATAAGCCATAGACACATAATACTCCATTACAGAATACTACATAGCGCTACAGCTAGAATATCAATATGTTTGTTTTGTTCTCCCCTTTAGGCCTTGTTAGTCAGATCTGAGGTCAAATGAATTGCTGCTGGTTTAGTAGTGATGATAAGAAACTACAGCTCAGCTGATCCTCTCTCAGTGCTAATGTGAGAACTGACACCAACCTGACCCCTGCTACAATACCAAATGTGTGTAGTAGTAAGAAAGACTGCACTGTATTTTTTAAAATCTCTGTAAGAGGCTGGAACTTGGAACAGCATAGGAGATATCAGATTTGTTTATTTACACCCGTGCTTGAATTAAGGTAATGAATACATCTATGGGTCAAAGTTGGAGTCTCATAGGAAGAGAGTGCTAATATACTCAGGAGTCCAGCGGAGAAATATCCAAGCTTTTAAAGAAAAGGACAACACTTTGCGCGCACACACACACACACACACAGAAAGTAGGCTATATATCATGAAAGTTCTGTTATCTATTTGCATCCTAGTTTCTCTTCTGTGTGAAGGGACTGTTAACGACACACATTGTTAGTAGCATATTTGCCACTTATCTGCTTCGTCAGCGTAGCGTTTGAGAGCGCAGTCCTGCAGAAACGCTGGAGACAAGGATGGCTAAGTCCAATATCGCCAACATAATGCGTGTCAATTCTAATTTAGCTTTCAGAGCAAAGGAACATACAGAAGAAAAGAGTGAATTTTTTTATTTTTTTTTTTACTTTTAATAGGTCAGGTTAGGAGTGCTTTGCCAGTCTATATCAATATAGTTATTGGGTTATACCCCAGGTTACCCCAGGTAACTAGTTATATACAACCTAAAATGATCTAAACGTCTGTTTTAAAGGAGTATTTAGAGCCCATACACAATCCCTCTCCTTTCCTCAGTGATAGGTGGCGCTGTCTGGAAATAAATACTGGACATAAGTTTCTATACAAAAATGTTTACATGAAACGTGAACATACAACGTGGTACTGTGGTTAGCACTGTCGCCTCACAATGTGAAGGTTCTGGTTTGAACCTGGAGGCTCACTGGGGCCTTTCTGTATAGGTGTTTGCATGTGCTTCCAATGCCTACGTGGGTCTCCTGTGGGTGCTCTGCTTTACTCCCATAGTGAAAAGACATGTCGGTTAAGTCAACTGCCTACTTTAACTCGCCCAAAGGTGTAAGTGTGAATGGTTGTTCGTCTCTGTGTTATCCCTGTGATAGATTAGTGAGCTGCCCATGGATGGGTAATAGGGTAATAATGGTAATGGATGGATGTTTATGGTTGCATAAATCTGAGAGGTTAATTTTTTTGGTTGTTTTCCAGAATTAAGATTGACTCGAGACATATTATTCAGTTAACTCGATGGAAAATAGTGCAAAATGATTAGTCATTACAGTGGCGAGTGTTAATGTGTAAGGTTGAAATAAAGTCAAAGGATTCTATTAAAACATTCATAGACCCCTTTCTTTTTATATAAATATAGCCAGCGCGATGTGCCTCCCCTCCATTAGGAATATGGAGAAATTTCACAGAGCGAGAGAGATCTGAGATATCGTTTTGGATGGCAGCTCTGGTAATATTATCAGCCACATGCTGACATTTACCTCTGATGATGTGCACCAGCAAGAGCAGGTCAGTTAGAAAATGATCTAGTAGCCTTTTTCCATTTTAGATCTCAGGAGCACATCATTTCAGGTCTGTAAACCTTCGCCCAAGCCAATCTGCGGTACAATTCAATGAGCCGTACTGTAATTCGGCTACTGAAACACGAGACTTTTTCACACCGGCTCAGGGACAGCACCAGTGTATGGAAAGACATATGAGGACTGATTCAAAGACTTGAGAACAAAGCTGTCTGGTCCATAAGCCAACACACACACACATGCATAAACACAGCAGCATCAGACCAGTAATTCAACAGGAATGATGGAGAGGCTCTCAGATCATACAGCACTGAGTCATTACTTCCCATTTCCCTTTTATTCTGGGGTAATGCATTTTTCCACCCTCAAGGCTGGCAAACCCACCAACTCCAAATTGAATTTTATTGCTAATAAAGGCTCTGGGAAAACGGTGAGCGAAACAGTTAGTCACTCTAGCAGAATGGGAGGAACATCTTTTTAATAGTTTGGATTACAGCATGATGGTTGATTCGCTTCGCAATTAAGGAGAACCTCAGGAACAAGGGCTTTGCTTAAAGCTCAAGTTCGCTTTAGCCGTTGAGACATTGCTTGGATACATTCGTAAAATGTAAAATGAAGGGCTAACGCGTGTAATTCTGACCTCTGACCAGGAAAACAAAAATGGAAACAAAAAAAAAAACCACCCATACGATTTGGAAACTCAGAATGCTTAACTCAACTCCGAGTTCGGCAACGACGCAGGTAAAGTATTAGCGTTAGATCAGTCAACATACGGACATAGTCACTTGCTAACGCTATTATACGGACTACACAGCTCACTGTGTTTGAGGAGGAAAATATACATCACTCTTCGCAGTTAGCTGGCTAGCTTGTTGCTGATAAAATGCAAACAGAGAAGCGTCTGTGCTTTTTCCCCCACAATGTAGTTCAAACACATGGTAAAAAAAGATGTAATTCCAAGCCCCGACTTCCCGCTTCCGAGGTAAGTCGAATGCAGTATTACTGTATACTGAAACCAATATTTTAGGAGGTACAAAACTAGAGGTTTTTTCTCACTAAAAGAACATCATACTTTTAATCCGCAGCTTTTATCCAGTTGCATTTAATGTCATGGAACTAACGTCCTGTTATCACTTACATTCGAGCACCTATAAACAGCCCTTCCATCACTAATTTCTCTTTTGTCTCACTCTTAAAGTTTACAGCTTAAAAAGCACAGCTTGTCAATCGAAATCGGGAAGCATAAACCCCTCCATTCAAGACTTTCCCATGTCTGAGAACCTGAACTTACAGCTTTACATCTGACTGCTACAAAGGTCTGGCACTGGAGCCTTCTACTATAGATGCTAAATACAGAAAACTGCACCTTTAAAAAAAAACAAAAAACCTCTTTATGTGGAATTCCAGGATACAAGTCCCTCTGTAAGTTGTTACTATAGAAACGATAACATATTCCGGTGAGTACCTTAAGATAAACCTGTAACTTGCAGCTGGAACTACTGGCTGTGTCCAGATTAATACGTTTTCGTAATACAACCAAAATGTATTAATCTCAAGTAACGATCTCCGTCCAGACATCATTCTTAGCTCCATATCAGAAATAATCTCCGTCCATAGTAACAGGCATATCACTTGGGCATGCACATTATATAAACAGGAAGCAGGTTATCTAGTCTGCAGTTGGTTGCTTAGTTGCAGATCGCACGAATAATAGCTTGTAGCATTATTAAATGCAGAATTTAACTGCACAACAGCTGCTAGAAAAGACAACAAGGTCAGCAACACTTGTAATTCATTATCAATGCTGCATTCACCACTGGTAGTTGAGGCTGAAGGCGTTTGTTTACATCTGGAAAAGGTTCACATGATAAGAGCGTGACGAATCAGGGAAGTGTATGGCGGGACTGATAAGATCCAATCGGGAAGCGGACGTGGGTGTCTGCATCATTGTTTCCAAAAGCCTCCGTTTTCCCTCGTCCACACTGAAACAGGGCCAGCAGCGTTTCCAAAACCATTTCAGGGGTTCGAAAACTTCCAGAGTTGTATGGACACGCGGTATAAACGTAGCAAAGGTGACGTGTTTTAAAACTAAAACTGCCAGAGCTGCTGTTATAGAACATGAATCAACACCTTCCCGAACAAATCTGAATCGAGAACTTCTTTCACGGACGTTTCTACGTGTATAGATGAATAAACAGTATGACGAACATTTCAAAACAATACAAAACAAACAGAATTGTTTTGAAATTGCTGTGATTTTATTTATTTATTTATTTTTTTCTCCCCAACTACAACCTATAACAAAACCATAGAGCGAGATTGTAGTCTTTGTAATTAGCAGACTGGAGCAACCAAATTACAGGAACTATTAATATGTGATTAATTTTGCAGGCTCTAAATAAAACATTTAGCAGTGTGGTTCCAGTGCATGGCTTAAACTATGCAATATTTCTTTCCTCTCATGAGACATATAAAGAAAACCTTCGGCCCTTTTGATGGCTCCTGCCATTTTCACCTCGCCTTCTGTTTATGTTGTTTATGTTTCTGCATCATCCTCTAAGTACAGAGAGGTGGTATATCAACTACGAAACCTACACATAGTGAAATATGACCCATATTGTATTTACTGGGGAATTTTGAATAAACACCCTTAAAGGTGTAGGTTGATGCAGACTCGTTAAAGTGTTTTAGATGAGTCTGAAGTCATTATGTCGGGGATTTTCTCAAAGGAAATGATCAGTTGTCTGTTGAAGGGCACTCATGACCTCCTCACATTTCAGGTCGATTCTTACTGTTACGTCGATAACATTTGAGTGCAGCATGCACAGGTTAGCATCACACTGAAATATTTATGAGGGAGGCAAAAATTGCCTACGGTATTCATGAAAACTTAATTCTCTAGTGGATGAACTATGCTGAGGGAGAGACAAAGCTATAAACAGACACAGGATGTCACGTTAAAAGCATAGCTCTATAGAGAAAGGCAGATTTGCAGCACGCTATGCTTTGCAAGTCATTATGATTGTATAAGGTACGGCTGAATGGAAAATATTTTTCACAAGATGCTCGTGAAAAGTTGCGTTGCTGAAAAAAGCCTCACCCACCTTCTGAATATAATCAGAATGGGGCGACAGTACGGCTTGCAAACCCGCTCAAAATTACCAACAGCTGTCTACTTAATCACTTATCAAAACTAATTCAAGTTTTTTACTCCTTTTACTCAGCTGATACATATTCAAGAATGCGTTTTTTCGTAAATTGGACAGACTGAAATCTAATCTGAATATATTGTTCACACACCATTTGCTTCATTTGCATTGATTCATTTTGTCAGATGCTTTTAGCCGAAGTGACTTGCTACTGAGGGGGAGAAGTACAGTCAGAAAGCAGATGAGCTGTTAAGATGAGACTTAAGAGATTTATTTAAAAACACAACACAGGAATGGACAAATCATAAATTCATTAGCAAGCCCGTAAAAGCAAATCGTGTGGAAACACAACTGACTAGGCTAAAAAGTGGTAGCTAAAATAATGTAATATCGTATGTAGAGTTACCGTGTTCAGTGCATTGATACAGACTAACAGTAACGAATGAGAATCTGATTACTATCCTCATCTAACTTTTTCTACAAATTGTTGGTTCTATTTCCCAAAATATAAATATATATAAATATATAAATATAAATGCGTGGGTTTCCTCCGGGTGCTCCGGTTTCCTCCCACAGTCCAAAGACATGCAGATTAGGTCAACTGGCTACTC
>JAQQZR010000014.1:13979934-14002612 GCA_030068235.1 Notoglanidium macrostoma
TTTTTGTTTACCACATAATTCAGTATATGCCGTACGTGTTGCTTCATAGTTTTGATGTATTCAGTAATGTTTTACAAAGTAGAAAGCAAAAAAACTAAAGAAAAACCTATGAAAAAGAGTAGGGGTGTGCAAACTTTTGACTGGTAGCGTATATATAAATACATATTGATAAAATGTATAAATTTTAAATATATACATTTCTTCTTCTTATTATTATTATTATTGTTGTTGTTGTTGTTGTTGTTATTATTAATAAAAATAATATGGATAGATGGATGGATAGATTGATGTTTTGATAAATGATAAAATGTATAAGAATAAATAATAAATAAGAAAAATAAACAGACAGGTAAAATTAATTCAGTGATAAAATTCATAAAACTGTATAGATATATAAATACATAAATGTATTATTATTATTATTATTATTAACATTAACAATATTAGTACTACTACTAATAATAATAAGAAGAAGAAGAAGAAGAAGAAGATAGATCGATAGCTTCATTGATTGACGAATAGATTGATAGATAGGTTAATACATGGATAAAATACATACAAAATATGTACATTTAATACTTATTTTATAATAAATAAACAAAATAAACAGATAGAAAATTAGACAGACAGATAGACAATCAGACAGACAGACAGCTAGATTAATGTGAATTTGCAGGGGTTTGATTAACACCATCGAGGCTAGACAGTTCATGTTCTAACGTCGTACGCAGCTGATGGTTTTACCACTGAGTGTCAAATCAACAGTGGTGGTGTGTATGTAGTGTGTGTGTAGTGAATTGGGTGCTTTTGTTACATTAGCCACAGAAACACTAAATTCTGGATATGAACCAGAGACTGAGTGTGATTGAGTTTATGTCATATGGCTTTAAGATCATGTAGCTTTAACCTCTATAGGGTCATACTGGCTTGTAGTCACATTGATTAAACATAACATGACTGACATTATGACATTATGGCCTGCGTTCTGTTCTTTTGATGTTTGGCTCACTTGGTTTTATGGATTTTATGGTCAGAACTCGTAAAATCTTATATGGCTCATATGACATCATAGTAATATTCATTACACATTCACAGTTTTAACATGACCCTTTAGTATACACCCTGTATCAGGCATATAATAATTATACATTTTGTCTGAGTGATTAGAATAACTCACTAATGTCCAAGCAAAGTTTCTACTCTTACCATCTATTAGAAACAATCAACCTCAGCGGTTTCTCAGTTCTCTGTATTTTAGCCCATTATGACTCATCTGCAAGCCTTTATTCATTCCCAACATGATCAATAACACCCGAGTCCCACAGGGCATGTATTGTCCCATTCACGACATGCCATTGGTGACACCAGGACAATAGTGGTTAGAAAATGGGCAGGCCATGTTCTGTGCTCGTGAGGAGGAGATAAACTTGGAAATGTCTCTGTATTCACCCCGCGCTCTGCAGGGACACATGCAAATGAACATGGCGGCAAGGATTGCCACACTTCACTGCTCAAAGTCAACAAGATCCCTCCCTCCCTCTTTCTCTTTCTCTTTCTCTCTGGCCTTCTGCACAACCAGTTATCTCAAGTGCCTTCTCTGTAGCATGCCTCTTTTTGTTGTCCTCACAAATAATTTAATTAGACACCAGAGAAGTGTTTTGAATTTTTTATTTTTATTTTTTTTGACCTGGTTCATCTGTGTCACCCTCTCTGAAATTATTTTATCAGGATGAGTGGTTCTGTTTTTTTCCTTTCCTTTTTAGAGAGAGAGAGCGAGAGAGAGAGAGAGAGAGAGAACAGCAATCAATGTATTTCATGTAAAGCCGAATGCTGGTGTACAGTTTCCCCTGTAATGAGCCAGAGAGGTCCTTGTCACGCTAAGACGCATCCTAATATTCTTGCCACTAAAGAATCCTGCCTCACTCTTCCTCAGTGTGAAATCCGCAAGCTGTGGAATAAAAAAAAAAAAAGAGCGTCATTACACATAGTGCTTTCTTTAATTAGAGAAATACTTGAAAGGCAGTTTAAAGCAGCGTTTTCACTACCAAACACCCCTCAAAGATGTTATTTAATACAGCGATTACATTATTAGATGCAGAGGTTGAATGTTTAAAGGCTCTAGAACTATTGAGTTAGAGCGACAAATTTTTACTAGCCCATTGGTAATTCATAAAAGTAGTCAACTTGTTTTTTCCATAGTTAAAGCAAAGAAAGGTTCAGGACATGTCTATTTTTAGGGTGTTTTATTTGTGCAACAAAGACCATGCCGTACGTGTCACTTCAGTTAGCAGGCAAACATAGGATACGAATAAAATTTCCAAATAGAATTTCTGTTAACAAGCAATGTTCATACATCAGTATTCTTTACATGTCATATTGCACCAATGAATCGTACTTTTGTGGACGAGAAATACTTGAAAGGCTGAAATTGCTGATTCTGATGCTAGCAAGGAAGCTCTGTATAGCTTACTGATGGTTGTAGAATGGGCTTCATCTACTTAAAAATATTTTCAGACTAACAAAGTTCAATTAGCTTGCTTCCTTTCCCGTCTACCTCACTGTTTTTTCCACCATCCCAACTAGTCGACAGCATCCCGCAGTGCCAACTACTGAACGTACTAGACGACTCTGCGCAACCCCTGTCCTGAGTATGAAAGATAAAGGTGAAAGGAGAATGGATGCTGGATGACGGAGATCAGAGAGGAAAGAAGTGGATAGTTGGAAAACAGGATGAAATATAAAAAGATCATGTGGATGATGTCAATCAAATGTCCTTTTATGATCAAGAGTGACTATCCATAAAGGGCATGGACATATGACCATTCAGGAGACCAGAGGGTGCTCTAAAATAATTGGAGGACGGTGGATGACATCTCAAGAAACTCCATTAAAACTAACTAGATGAAAGGCGAGAGGTGCTGCATGCAGGTTAGCACAAGCGGCAAAGGCAAAGAGAAAAGAGAGCTTTGAAAGCAAATCTTGGCTATGCTTTGTGTAAGGGTGTGTGTAGTCTGCTAATGACTAGCGGATAGAAAAGTAGGCCTGATGGATTCATGAAGCCTAACGCAGAACAGCCTGGCAATAGAATATTTTTATCCGCTGCGAAGCAGAAAGAGTGAAAGTCTGACAGCTTTCCGGCAGTGGAGGCTGATGGGAGAGGGGATGAGGAAGGGAAAGGAGAGAAAGAGGGAAAGAGAGAAGACAGGTTTTGAGGGAAAGTGTAGCACAGGATTGCTGTCAAGCCTCAAGCAAGCTCCATTTAACAAGCTGCAGGATGGAGGGACAGACACAGAGATGAGCTGAGGGCTGGCAAGATGCTGGAAACGTGGCCATGCTTCTATCTCTATTCAACACATTGTGCTTTTCTGCCCATTAGCTGATATGAAGGGAAGTCATCTTTTTTTCTTGGTCTGGATATAACAGTGTAGCAGAATGCATTTTCATGGCCTTTACATCATTTTGCTTTACAAACATTCACATTTCCTTGTATTTCCGTTCATTCCTCCATAGTACAACATGGTGCCTAATGGAACATACAAAATATTTGGTTACCTAGCGACTAACTCCTAGCTGGAATTACATAACACAGATTATTATGTCTCAGGTCATCTTAACTTAAAGCAACTCTCCAAAACCTCAACATCATCCGGGGACTCATATCTAAGATCCCTGACTGATCCAACCACAAAGTCATGAGGAGACCCATCAAAGCACTCGTCATTCCTCGGACAGACTAAAATGTCAACCCTTCTGCTATGCAGGAAGCTGATTAGTTCCACCACTCCTCTTAGTGCCAGTTAATTTTGTGCCAGGCCCACTTCCATGTTTAATTTATCAGCACTCCCAATTGCCTGGGTCCTCATGCTTGCACTGGCTGATAGATGGGAATGGGTCCCAAGGCAAAGATATCTGCTGGTTGTGCTTTTCTAACTGGAACGTGGCAGCCAGTGATTTTAGAGGTGCTGTGCTGTGAAGCAGATAATTGTAAGAAATTTTGAAGGCTATTACGAAATCCAAATCAGAATTGTTGCTTTCATGCCTTTGGATAAACGGGCAAATGTAGAGGGGAAGTTCATTTGAACATTTTGAAACATTATAATCTCATTGCCTAAAATTGTTTTCTGGAATACAAGATTTACACAAGATTTGCCCCCTATGAAATTTTTTGTAATAAAGCATCAGTTTGTCTCGCTTCTATTTAGAGCCCTACAACAGATTTTTTCCCTATCAGGGTTTCAAGTAGTATCCATCAGGATGGTTAACTATGCAAAGATCCGTTGATGTACATTGAGGTGGTACACAAGCATGAAACGATCACTAATATGCACAAAACTGACCCATTCTTTGTCCTCTTTCCGCAGGAGGCCGAATCTTCTGCCTGGTGCTATGGCTGAACGTTGTGCCAGTGTTGAATGGCTGCCCAGCAAAGTGTGTATGCTACAGTGAGCCGAGACCAACTGTGGCCTGTCAGCAGCAAGGCCTGTTCTCTATTCCTACCGAAATCCCTGTCCGTAGCCAGCGGATATTCCTCCAGAGCAACAAACTCTCAGTGGTCCGTTCCACCAGCTTCAGCTCCGTGCATAACCTCACCGTCCTCTGGATGTACTCCAACAACATCAGCCACATTGAATCTGGAGCCTTCTACGGCCTGGAGAGACTGGAAGAACTGGATATCGGTGACAACAGCAACCTTCGGATCATCAGTCCCTCTGCCTTTCGAGGTCTGACCAAGCTGCACACTTTGCACCTGCACAGGTGTGGACTGTCTGAACTGCCTGTCGGGGTGTTTCGTGGACTCTACTCACTTCAGTACCTGTATTTGCAGGACAACAACCTTCTATCCCTTCACGACGACACTTTTGTGGATCTGGCCAACCTTACTTACCTGTTCCTGCACAACAACAAGATCAAGGTGGTGACGGACCACATGCTGAGAGGATTGGTCCACCTGGACCGCTTGCTCCTGCATCAAAACCGAATTGTTCACGTACAGCAGCGGGCTTTCAAAGACCTCGGAAACCTGACTACCTTGTTTCTGTTTTACAACAATCTCACTATGCTGAGTGGTGAGACAATGGAACCGTTGGTGTCGCTCCAGTATTTACGTCTCAATGGGAACCAGTGGATTTGTGACTGCCGAGCCAGGCCTCTGTGGGATTGGTTCAAACGCTTCAAAGGTTCCAGCTCTGATCTTGAATGCCACCTTCCAGTCAATCTTGTTGGAAAGGACCTGAAACGACTTAAAAGCAATGACCTGGATGGATGTATCGAGACCAACTCTCACTCTGGAAAGTTCCTGTCCTTTGATGACCCCATGGGAGAGAGTATTCCAAGATGCTGCCTTTCAGATAATGACAAATCCTCCATCATTTCCAGCAAGACTCTACCTGATCCCTCATCTTACAACAGCCGCCAAATCACAAACAACCCCCAGAAGGAGAAGGAGAACATTTCGAAGACAAAGGTCCTAGAAACAGAACGGATAAAGAATGACACTCGCAGCAAGCAAGGAGTAAGTCTCAATGATGGGCCATTGGCAACCCTTTCCAACAACCTAGATCAGACCCTGGACAACCTCAACCCGGACCTGTTGGATATGGAGCCTTCATCAGCACCAGCTAAAAAGAAAAAAAAGTGCTCAAAAAAGCCCAAATCAGATCAGTCATGTCTGAAGGGCCATGGATCTTCTCTTAGAGCTTTGGGTCTTCTCTTTTTCCCCATGTTTTGGTTGTCCTTAACCATGTCTTAGTTTAAAGAGGACCAAATTCTCGGATCAGTTTTGCTCATGACAATGGCACAAAAAAATACCTTTGGTGACCCAGAGTTACAGACAGAGACTGTAGAATGGGTTAACCTGCACGGTTGAGAATTAACAAATTATAAAGCTAAAGACACATTTAAAGAAATGGATGCCTTTACAAAACCCATATGATTTAATGTATATAAAAACTGAGTGCCCAAATGTTTGTTCTATGTAACTTTAAATGTGCCGTGTTTAAGCAACACCGCAGAGAGAGTCCTCTTCCCCTTTACCTGCAAAAGCTTACACTGACCAGAAAGTGACTACTGAAAACACACTTAAAAAAAATTCTGAAAAAAATGAAAGAGCTTAAAACAAAACCAGAGAACCGAAAGCACACTAGAATGTCGAAGGTGTGAGATGGAGGTTTCCGTTGCCAGTGTTATTCTTCAAAGAGTGATACATTTGTTCAATACTGTTATGTTTTTTATGTTTATAAGTATTTCTGTAAAGATAAAAATGTTTATTTCTCCCTGAAAATCATGCAGCATTCTGTCTGCGTCACAACATGATTTTTACAGGTGGCGACTGTCAACGGAATGCTGTCTAACTGTTCACTGAGATTGCGATGGAATTATAGATATGCATTTTATTTTACTGGTGTACAAGCATAAATATATTACAAATAAAATGTCTCATTTTGTACAGTGGCTTTTTTTATTGCGGACATTTCGCCTGCTGTCCAGCATGAATTAGAAATGCCGTTTACGTGTAGTTACAGAAACATGTCATTAGAAGCCCGTCTCATCAAATCATCACACCGTGACCGACGCAACAAATACATCTTCAAGGAAATGAGAAGAAGAAGAACAAATGTTCATTTTTATGTGGTTCATTATGTCTAGAATTATGTTTGTTAAAGGGCCCGAACAGAACTGCTAATGAAGTCATATACAAGCAACGTGCTGTTGACCAGGTAGCGTGATGGTTTTTTTTCTTTTTATTTCTTAAAAAAATGACACATCATATGTATATTTAATGTTTCGGAACACCTGCGAGACACTGCAACACACGTTCTAGCAGCTACAATAGAAACCAGTATAAGTCCTTCTCAAAATCTTCTGACCTGAAACTTTAGACTCGATGAACGACTCAACTTCAATGAATGTTAAAAATACATATCACACAAAAAAAAAAGGTTAATCTTAACAATTATATGTTTATGTTTAATACATTTCACGTTTATTGTTGTGGACCGTCCTCCATCCAAGTCCCCGTGTAAGCCGTTACTATAGAAACGATAACATCAGAATGAGCGCGTTACTGTATATCTAACATTCATGTTACATCCAGAATTACTGCTAAAGAAAACTAATCCACACCTTCTGATTTGAGAATTCAACAGTGCTAATTAACATGTCGATAAAGACATGCGACATGCTCTTCATTTAAATTAACTCTCTGATGTATGTTGAATAACCGTGCTAATTGAACATCACATGCAAGGCAGTGTTTACACACCTACACCTATGCAATATGCTGTATTCTTTCCATCGAGATCAGAAGTGCCTATAGGTCCTCATTACTAACTAGCTAAAGACCAGTTTCTAACTAATTAGGGTCTCTTCTTTGATAATTAATTGAGCTCTTTGGTTATAAAAAGGTTGAAACACACTTTAGACCTCCAGTGAGTACCTAGATGTGAGGATGTTGGCTCTTTAACATTGAATTAAAATGAAGAACCTCCATTTCCTGCAATCAAAATTGCTTGCACCTGGCACTCAAGGTCTTAAGTAAACATAATTACGACATTTATATGAATTTATTTAGCATTATTTAGCACACATAATTTCTAGCATGCATAATGTCCGGCGTTAATTTTTTAATCATTCTCTCAGCGTGATATTACTAGTTATCGCCATTTCGAGAGATGTTATTTTCAAGTGGACACTGGAGAGTGCATTTAATCAACGGAATTTCTACATGATTGAATAAAAAAAAATAAATAAAAAAATGCAATCAGTTTATTGATGCACAGCTCAGAATTCGAACAGGTCCCAAAAGTGCATGTTTTCGAACTCTCGATGTCCTGATGATTAAAATATGGTATGTTTAAACATATGGCAACTCAGTATAAATTTACTTCAACGATTTGCAAAATGGTGACTTCGAAATTATTGGCACTCCACGGTGATTGGGCCTCATTTATCAAGTTGGATACGATGGATTTAGGTGTAAATTTATGTGTCGTGACTTATAGAAGATCTTTTCAGTCTGAAAACCGAAACATATCCTCATGCTAGTTCACTAGGTCGATAAAGAAATAGTTTCGTATAAACGGATGGTGGCTCGGCCTGTCTGCGTGTAGCTGTTAGCTGTAAACAAATACCTCAGCTAACAGAAGATTTAGTACTTATTATTATTATTATTATTATTAATATTATGTATTATAAAATATTTCACTGGCATAGTAGTAGGTCAAAAGAACGTCCATTTCTGTTTTTCGGGCTTTACCCTGATCATACATTTCCTGCTCACAGCTGCACTTATATGGAGCTTTGTAGGTGTCATTACATGCAAATCAGCAATCGTAATTTATAGCTGATAGGCATTCATCAACATACCCACACAAATGCAAGTAAAATCAGTATTTCTGTAATTCCAGCAGAAATATTCAGTTTGATTTGGTTTACACAAACATTTACATGCAGCTTTACTAAGAGGCGCAATGTATGGTGAACCAGTTCCTCCATTTGTTCTGTCAGAAAAGAAATGTGTTTATCATATGTATCCCTTTCCAGCAAAACTTCACAGTGCCCCATTTGGGGATGTTTGGCTGGTCCTCATGATGAAAACTCGTGTTTTAACTTTCTGTTAATATCCATCTATTACCTGTACTGCTTTAACTATTAAGAGTCACAGGAAAGAGAGCTTTGGAGCCAATCCCAGCCGACTTTGGGCGAGAGGCGGGCTACACCCTGAACACACAGGGCTAACACAGAGACGTGATCAGCCATTCACAATCATATTCACTCCTATGGGCAGTTTAGAGTAGCCAGTTGACCTAATCTGCATGTCATTGGGCTCTGGGAAGAAACTGGAGCACCCAGAGAAAACCCATTCAGGCATGGGGAGAACAAGCCCAGAACCTTCATACTGTGAGGCGACAGTGCTAACCACTGCACCACCGTGCCTCCCAAGCTAATTCCCTTTGGATATTCCTGCACCTTTTCCCATTAAAAAGAATGGATTTTTCCACCAAGTAAGTTGTATCTGCTTTAGGTTTGATCACTGCTGAAGTGTTAATTATGCACACTTTGTTTCAGCCCTGTGGTGTGAATTTAAGAATTCAAAACAGCATGCTTCGCAACACGAGAATTTAATTAAACATTGTTGTGTCCTTGCTGCTTGCATGGAAAATATTAGAGTGCATTTTATTGTTACCCAATAACCCCGTGCATTCCTTAAAATGGCTCAGTTTAATCTCTTAAAGCAGTCCTTCATTCCAGGAAATCATATTACAGAGGCCGACTGGTAATGATGGAATTCACTCCATATTTTTCCCCTGATCCATTTCTCAGTCACAACAAAATAGACAACCCAAAACAACACTCAGTCCTCTCTTCTGCAATTTTTTTCACACTTGTTATTTTCACAGTTTGGATTGAGGTTCGGTCTCCAGCATGAACGCCTTCATAAGCCGATGTACACACAGAAAACACACTGCGACGGCCCGGGCTCTTCTCCTCTCCACTCCCTGAAACAGATGGCATGCCTTGCTGTGATACGCTTATTGTTTGCGGATGATGACCCACTGCTTTGTCAAATCTGGCCATGGCTCAAGTCCCTGTCCTCCACAGTTAGCTACTTCTGCTTGTCCTGTTTCATGGGACTTTGTCTTGAGATGGAGAAGCAGTTATTAGAGGCCTGGAGAGGTTTAGTCAGAAATCTCATTGCTTATTTAACATCATCTGCTCAAAACATGGACAAGATTGCACAATGCAAGAAATGTAGTAAATATGGTAAGTAAAAATATCTATCTTTGGATCAAATCGTGGATTTAGATATGGTAGTACCTTACAAACACTTCATGATCTAAATGAGAGTTTGTACTGATATTGATGAAACAAGGCAAGAGAATGTATGACATTCAAAACTGATGCCTACAATATTATTTCCCCACCCATTTGGTTCAAAATCAGAACCAGAGACCCATTCTAGCACAGCGTCAAAGCAAAAACTGAATACTTAAAAGTTTGGTTCAATTTCTTTCAACTACAACTTTAACTTTGTGAATGTTCACCATGTGCTGTATGTCAGGTAGGGCTGTAGGCAACGCCACTGAGGTCCAGTCCAAGACAAGTCCAAGACCAGGACTACCCGAGATCGATTCAAGACCGAGCTTTAAGAGGGTCGATGCCAAGACAAGCTCAAGTCCAAATGAAAGCGAGACGAGAGAGTCAATACTGAGACGGAAAACCATTTTAGAGGGCAAAGTCTTTACTTCAACTTCATTTGTGCACTGAGCCAACAATTAAGCTAGATGAAGGAATTATTCCTTGTCAAATTCTGTGCATGCAGAAGGACAAAATTCAATGCCAAAAATAGAAAAGACAAAATTAGGATTATTTTGTTAGAAATTCGAAGTCAAGACCCGAACCATATTCAGCGAGCCCGACGCCCAAGACTGACAACAAGTCCGAGACAAAGCAATGGAAATACTAACTAAATAACACTGACTGAAGTTTATTTCTAACAAATTAGGACAAAGAACACTTTCATTGTGTCAAATCAAAATGAATCAGACAAGATGCAGGATGTACAGTAGACTGGAGAACCACATCGACACTACAGTTAACAGATTCACTAAAAGCAGGACAAGTGAGCTGCCACATGAGCTAGGCTATGAGCTAGGCTACGGGATAACTTCCACAGACCATCCACTTGCTTTGGTGTTCATATGCCATAGGAGTCAAACAAAAAGAAACAAAATAGCACCATTTCGGATCCGAAGTGGGCGCTGCGTGCTAGTGCTGCGCCACCATCTTGGACTGACGAATGTTTAAGAACTCACAAACGAGCGGGAGAACCACCGATGCAAATGTGCGCCAGTGTTTATAAGCTGTAGTGTTAGGGGTGGGGTTATGCTAATTAGGTGGCTCCAGCGCATCACTGAGCCGCCATTTCCGACCCGCCCAAAAGATCCGAAACACAATAATGATTAAGGGTCTGTTTAAGGGTCTACAATTCAGTAATATATAAGTATAAGAATACATGGATAAGGTTTTTAAAAACAAATCTCGGAGTTTACATGGTCTTTAAATAAAAAAAAAAAAAGAAATTACATCAATCTCACTGAGCTGAGCTATTGTGGAGCTGATTTGATTGGCCATAACCTGGCCATGATTTTGGATTCATTTGGTTCCCACTGATGTTACTTTACAAATAAGTATTTAAAGTAAAGGTCAAAGACATTTCAAACAGTTGTGAAGTGTCCTCCACATCATCCTTTGTGCATGTTTCAAATAAATAGCATTAAACATTAATAAAACCCCAATGCACTTAGAAAACAGCAGTTTGTCTGTCCTAGTCCACAATAACTACATTTTACCTTGAAACATAATCATTAAAATATAAATTTTTAAAGCCCATCCTTGAAACATCCTTTTCCATGAGTCATCCATTATAGGCTATAAAAAATGCACATTTCAGTCCCGCAATATTCTCTCAGCCTTCAACACATTCACTCCTATGAAATACTTGGAATATTCCAGAAGGCAAAAGTTCAACAGGAAGTTACATCATCTGTATTTCCTGAAGCTCATGTGAAGAATAAAAGTAAGTTCTCTCATTCCTTTTTTTTATTTTCAGCAATGATGCGATATTGAATAATGAGGTCGATTTGAATATACAACAGCTGTTACACAAATTAGAGGTTGAAAGTAAGTTATTCATTTAAAATGATAGCCTATTTTAAGTAGTTGTGTGCCTTTGCTAATTCTCTGCTAAAAAAAAATAACCAAACCCCAACACAAAACAAACCCAGCCTTGTTATTACGTCTGTGCGAAAAAGTGAGACTGGATTTTCTGACATGCGTTAAAACAATTTTTTGAATAGTTAAATTCACATTTTCTTAGATCATGGATGGGATGCCAATCTTGTTCGCTGACTGAAACACTCCATAGATGTGATCTTGATTTGGGTGGAGATTTTTCAGACACGTCCGTAACCCATGGTCAGACAGATGACAGAAATACGGTTCTGTATTACAGTGTAGCGTTTGTTTGCTTTGTATGAAAGTGTTACGATCGGGAGCGGCTCGTAACAATGGGCTAGCAGGGCTAATCCTGTCCTTCTTTCAAAGTTAAAAGAAAAATCGATATAAGGGTTCAATGCATTAAATCAATGTATAAATCAATATAAGGTTTCCCAGTGCTGTAGATTCAGTGCTGGTCAACCCTAATAGTTATTGAGGGTTTTTTGATACCATGTTTGATATCTGGAGGACTTTGAACCATTTGAACTACTTAAAATACAAAAAAAAAATCTCTCTCTCTCTCGGGCTCTCTATCTGCCTTTAAGTGTATTATTATTATTATTATTATGCCATTGATAAGAAATAATGCATTGCTCAATCTTAATACTTTCATTATTAAACTATTAATAGATACTCAATTCAAGCACCCCTTCTAATATCACAGCCAGGCACCAGTGTAGATCCAGACAGTAAAGGTGAAGCAGACGCATTTCATTTCCCGTAAAGGTAAATTTACAAGTAAAGGTATACGTATATCCGCAATATCAAAGTAACCCTGGACAACCATTATGTGGAAACTCTGTAAAGTGGAAGATGCTTTTAAACATATCGACTAATGTAGGGAGAGAGCCATAAGGGAGACTGGGTCGTCTCGTTTCATGTTTTTTTTCCCCTCCCGTTTTTCTTTTTAAGAGTAAAGGTCACTGGCTGCAGCGTCATCTGCTCTGAACAACCCAAGCTGACATTCAAGAGACTTTTTCCTCCTAGCTTTCATTAGTGCTTCTTCATCTAGTAACAATCTATATTCTCCTTTTTAACTCGCAAAGAGAGGCTCAAAGTTCATGTTACACCATGTCTTATATCTTATAAACAGCGACATACGCCTTAATGTGGAACATTCAAATAAATGGAGAGAGACACATTAAACTGAAGGGGCTTTTATTTGTCACGTATACATTAGAGCAATTCTTTTCTTCCTATATACCAGCTTCTTAAATAGCTTTTCCTGCATTCTGTTGCCTCCTATGGATCGGATCTGTTAATGATGACAAGCAGAGGAATGGCGGTGCTGTAGTGTGCAGTGGTAATTATCAGTTTCTCACTCTGTCCTGGCACACCACCTCCAGCACACACACACACACACACACACACACACACGGCTCTGTTTGCATCACACACCCCAGGCGTCTGCCGCTGCCATGAAGAAAAATAAAAAATTAGTTCGTTTACGCCACCCACTCTGCATATGTGACAGTATCTCTCATTAACATGCTTTTAGCACACACAAAGATAAAAAAAAAAAAAGAAATTAAGTAATATGCTTATTTCCTTTGAGAGCATCTTTTTATTTCATCCATAGTTTAATCCCAGAATCTTTTGTTTCCTGTTAGGCCTTGCTCACACTGATATGAAAGTCGTGTAAAAGAATTCTTTCCCTCCATTGTCAGCTCCTGTCAAAACAAAGACGAGAAAGAAGCTTTCTGAAAATGTTCTCAATATCCAGCTAAATAAAAAACACACACGCTGATGGGTGTGTTTGTTTCAAAACAGCCAGATCAGCTAAATTCGATGACAACACATTGAAATGGCGACTCACGTCAAACCCTAAACAAACCAAATCGATTTTTACATTTTCAGACAGACTAATTTTACCCTCTTTATTTCGCAGGTAAAAAGCTATTATTGCCTGTCTGATATGAAAATGCTAATCAGGCAGCTGTACTTTTTTCAGCAGCACAGTTGTCCATTAAAGGGATTATGCAAACTTGTAATTAAAGAGCGGAAATATCGGCAGGAAGACAAAGAGATTTATTTATTTTTCCCAAGAAAGGCATCTATTCTTTACGGAGGTTCCCATGGTGCGGAATTAGGTTTTTTTTTTAATCTAGTTTGTGTTCCCTCGCAGTACTTTTGTGTTCCCTAGCAATAACCCTAACCCTAACTGTTACTGCTAGGGAAAGCAAAAAATTTGCAAGGAAATACAAAAGTGGCTCAAAAAAAAACAAAACAAAACAATTTCTACTGCATCACTCTCTTTAGGTGCTGCGATTAAGTCTCACTGCATCGCGATCAGCTTGCAGTCAAAGAGCATTGTGGGTAATTTAGGAAAGTGAAGATAGACCAACATGCCAATGAAAGAAGTTTAAACTAAAAAGTCTCGGATGCCATTGAAGGCCGCATGTTAATTATACAGATTAATGTGTAAGGTTTTCACGGGAAACTTTAAACGGAAAAATCCGATATTTATCTCATATACAGCTAGATGATTAAACACTAGGGCATTGAAAATCCCAGCAAACAGCCACCTTGATGATTAACTTGCTGGAACTGAATTGAAAGGGCACTGGGTCAGCAAACAAGACAGATTTTTTTAAACAGTAATTGTAGCAGTAGCAATAATTGGGGTTGTGTGTGCAGCACATCACTGGTTTTGCTAATGAGTAAACTTTCTAGTTCCTTTTAAGTTCTAAATCTGCTTACATAAACAGAGACAAATGTGCTAACACACTCAACACGCTCATAATTACATCAACACACACACATGCGATCTTAGCCTCGGTTTCTTATCTGACTTTTACAACGAGAACTCTGATGTTTGACTTGGTATCAGTGTGAGATGAAGCCTGTGGTCTTTCTGGAGTTTCCTAGATGCTCCCTTCAGTTCTCATGCCACTCACAGTGGATTTTCCTCATTAGGCACTCCATGTTTATGCTCCTCACAATTATGAAACAGAAAAAATTAGCCCTAATTATAACCCCCCCATCTGCACAAGCACAGGCACTGCAGCACGGATTAGCATCCTAGCACGGGATCACATCATCATGGTGTCAGAAAGAACTTCACGGTTGAGGGTTTGAAATAAAGGTTGCCATTTTGGGATCGAGAATTTGCATCTGGGAACAGGATCTGGCAAGCTGATTTAAGACCCTGTTAACATAAGGCCACATTTGACAGTTGACTTCTCTGAAGTTTCTTAAAGGGATACGCCAGCATTTTTTGACCTACAGTATCTCTATGCAAACAATTTGTACTGATGAGACAAGAATTTCAACAAGGTTCTTTGTAAGAACGGAAAAAGTAGTTCTTTCTGAGGGAATAATCTGTAGTATAAAAAATAAAATGTATTGCGTAATGGACGGCTCCAATTATATATTCTCTTGAAATAGGACAGGCTAACTTTTTGTGGAAAAAAAACAAACTAAACCAAGATCCGTCTAGTTAATTTTCGCACAGTACCAGGTGTTTAAAATGCAGCGGTAAGTTTTGAACCAAACGCATTCACTACTTCGCTCCTTTTCCATTCATTCTTTAGTGAAAAGTGAGACTTTCAACTAGTTTTTCAGTTTCTGCCCTCTAGTGGACATGTTTGTGTTACATGCAGGTGTAATGATAGACATCTTTACTATGACACCTTTACATGTTTGCAGATACACAGGTACAGAATCATGAACCATGCCTAAAACATTTAATCATGGAATTCAATCTGCCCTTAGACATCAATTATAAGTGACTTTGGATTAAACCAGTTTCCTAGATTTGAGCACTAACATTTACATTATTTGGCCAACACCCTTATCCAGAGCAACTTACATTTATCTCATTTATGCAACTGAGAAGTTGAGGGCCTTGTTCACGGACCCAGCAGTAACAGCGCTTGGGCTTGAACTCATGATCTTCTGATCAAGAGTCCGGCATCTTATCCACCGAGCTACCACTGCTTTAGTGAGGTGGTTCAATAACTGGTTGATAAATTTGGTATGCACCACCCGTTTTTAAGGCTCTGCAGTCTCATATTTTGTGCCTTATTTAATGATTTGCCACTCGACCTACACTTCATCATAACACAAACATCAGGGCTGGAGTGTTGAAAACCCAAGCTAGCAGCTGCTGTTTATTAATTTGCTGAAACAGAATTACAGAAATTCAGAGTGCACTGGTTTGTAAGGTCAAAAAACAAGACCCGAGCAGACAGTTCAATTTTCAACAACACATAGGCACAAGCAAATATGCACAATCTCTGTCTCATCTGGCTTATTACATCATGAAATATTGATAACATGCAGAAATTTCCACCCTGGCTTGTTCTGAGGGCTACAACACACTCGGTCACACTTATCTCTGTTTCTGCAGTCTAGTAAATGCCATTTTCCATGTTCGGGAGGAGAATTGTGTGGCCTGAGATAGCGTGTGTGTGTACACTACTTAAATCTTTGAGGAGCTTGAGGACTGAAGAAGATTTCAAAATCACAGGACACCAGGACTGGATCTCATTAACTATGTATGAACGTGCCAAATCCCAAAGCAAAAACCTGCTCTGAAGAACACGTCCTGTGACAGGGATGGGTCAAAGATGCTGAATAGGAAATGAAATATGTCTACACTGGTTGGAACTTAAATAAATGCATTCATGAGGTGTGGGAGTGGGGGGTTGTTGGCGCAGGCTTTGTGAGTAACGACTGCAGGAGCTGTGAAAGTAATGCTACAGGGACCGAGCAAAACAGATGCAGAGATCGAAGTGCAAGAAAAAGGTACTAGCCACCGAATAATTAAATGTCAGCTGGAGAAAAGAAACCCAGTATCACCAGAATGCAGGTATTACACATCACATCACACATACTGACTACAATGGATATTTGCATGCGACAAACATATGAGACATCCATATTTTAGCTGTCAAGGTATTCGTTTTAAATGACCGCTTCAGTACACAATATAAGTCCAGAGAAGTGACAAACCCATGTTTGAAAGTAAAGAAATGGTATACCAGTGCTATGGTTTCTGCAAAGAGCAAATGCTTTGTGTCCCAGTGTTGCACTTAACATGGCACCAATAACTTTCCTTCATGGTTCAAAAGTGTAGATCTCCCACAATACATACAACACAAAGGTAGTAGACAGAAGTCAGAGGTCAGATCCCAAGCAAGACAGGTCAAATTAAAACAGACAAATCCCAAACGAAGTCCCCAATGAAGGCCATCCATCCATCCGTTATCTATACCGCTTTATCCATCTGGGTCGCAGGGGAGCTGGAGCCAATCCCAGCATCTTCGGGCGAGAGGCGGGGTACACCCTGAGAAGGTCCCAATGAAGGCTAATAAATCCCAAATCAAGACCCAAGTAAAGACAGATGAAAAAAAAAAATCAATGCCAAGTAAAGACAGACAAGTCCCAAGTCAAGCAGCACAAATCTCATGTCCTACATCAAGACAGATGAGCCACAGGTCAAGTCCAAAGAAAAGACAGACAAGTCCAAAGTCAAGTCCTAAAATAAGCTGCACAAGACCAAAGTTAAGACAGAAGAGACTCAAATAAAGAAAAGTCCAAAATTTATTCCAAGTAAAGACAGACAAGTCCACGTAAAGTCTGATGTCAAGTCCTGAGTTAAGTAGCAGAAGTACCAAGTCAAGACAGATGTGTTAAGTAAACACAGACAAGTCCAAAAGTCAAGTCAACACAAATCTCCAAAAAGACCCATGACAAGACAGGTGAGTCATAGGTCAAGCCCCAAGTAAAGACAGATAAGTTCAAAGTCATGTTCCAAGTAAAGACAGACAAGTCCATAATCAAGTTAAGACAGAATGCTCTAACCCACATATGGACCAGAGCTGGGTTAATCTTCATCCTCTCTCCGTCTTCCCATGCCTCACTAATTAACCAACCAATAGGCCATGTAGCTAAGTGCTGCTAACATGTTGAAATGCTGCTTCGAGCTAGATTACATTATCCGGATCGATGACAACACACTTGGGTTGAAGCCAGTTTTTTTTGCTAACATATTCTTTTCTCTGCTGAGGTGTTTATTTATCCCCCCTTGCCAGTTCTTCCTCAGCTTTCACACCCCCTGCTGTACAAAGACGAATGGACCTGCGACCTCATTCTGCTAGTGTATATTAAGTGTATTTTTTCCACCATAACACAAGCTCACATCTGACCCAAGTGCTTCAGCCTGCTAACTGTAACGTTCCAAGCCCAACGACATCTGATAAGCAGAGTAAGAAGCTGTGAAAGCTATCAGAGTCTCTTTGTAGACATGGACACATGGAGAACATTCACAACTCCAAACAGATAGTAATGAACTGAGAACCTTGGTTACAAGGTGCTGCAAGGTGGCATTGCACCCCAGAGCACCACATAATACTTTTACAAAGTTATCTCTGCATAACCAGCTGTTATAAATTGAAAGATTATTCTAGGGTTCTTGTCATGTTGAGGTTCTAGCTATCGTTCATGCCTCGCGTAACCCCAAACTTTAAGAAGTGTCGGTCGCAAGGGTTTTTTAATGGTAATCCCAGAGACAGTTAATCTATAGATGACTCAGTTTAGCTAGGTTTTGTTGCCCCGTGGTACTATCTGGAGGTTCATATGTGGAGGTTGAGGCTGATCTCACCACTCAAAGCCTTTGATTTAAAAATAAACCAGAAACCGCAACTCCCACTCCATTCCATACAAGCCAGATGGTTCATATATCCGTAAGTTCAGATAAGTGTGTAGGCCTACTCATAGCTTGCTTAAACGGTAATAAAAAGACAGCACACCCACACTCAAAAAGGCTAAAAGTGGGCATAGCCCTTTCATGCATGCAGAACACACACACACACATACACACACACACACACAACCTTGCTCTAGAGGATTCAACCTGCCAGCATTCCTTCGTCTGGTTTTCTGAATAGATGGAAACCAACTCTCTTACACAACCCCACTTATCCTCACATATAGCCGAATCTCTCAGATCCTGCATATTGCATTTACAAAACTTATTTCCAACAACTACATAATATTGTATTGCGCATTCTTTCCTGATCATATACTGTACATCAAAGTTGCAGGTTTTGTCATTTAACTATGAAGAGGTTCCGCTACATATTTAAGGCCCTTTGGCCATTCATTAGAACAAAAGAACTCTCAAAAATCAGTAAAGAAACATCTCCTTGAACTTTTCTGTAATTGAAATGGATTTAATTGGAATCTTTTACCATTTAAACTAACATTTAAAACTACTTTTTATTGTGACAAAGGTTAATTCAATCAAAAAAAATTTTGTTCAATTTCTGGGTTGCAATTTCAATTGCAAGTCTTCTGAGATTTCAGCTTTGCACATCTGGATCCTGACACAATGTCTTTTTGCACAAGCTTTGTCACATCAGCTGGAGACTATTGTTGAGCGGCAATTTTCAATTCTTGCCACAGATCCTCCACTGGATTGATGTCAGGACTTTAACTTGGTCGTTCTAACACATTCAGGATTTTGGTTTAGTACCGTGTAGCGTAGACTTGGCAGTATTAGGGTGATGTATTAGGATGGTGGCATGGGGCAGATGCGCACCCGTGAAATGAATGGCGACTGTACAAAGCAAACGCCAAATTCAGGACATTTTTGGCCTTAAAGTTCTTAAATAGAAATGCTGACATTTGGCTGTGCATTTATTACCATTATAATTATATTATGCTTATTATTATAAGTATCAGATCTTATTAATTACACACAAATTATGAATGTAAAAGAATTTTTCCAACACTTAAATGAGCCAGTTCAACATGATCTCCCAATTGCAAATTCCAAAGTATAAATATGGACAGTTAGCAGCATTAGCACATTTTTTCTCCAAGATTTTATTTCATTAACTCTAGGTAATTTATTTAACTGGGTGGATAAAAATGCTGAAAATTAAGTCCCTTTAGGCCCCTGTAAAGGTCACAAGGTTTTACTGATGTCTTGCTGCTCTTTTCTACTTGATTCTGTGGACCACAAACTCCCTAAGTTTGCAGTACAGAAGTTCAGAAATGTCACCAAGGTTCCCGACCTGTCAATCATAACTGACAGCAATGTGTCATCACACATCGAAAAGATGATTCTATCAATTTACCAGTGCCACAAAAACTTGAGCAAAAGGGTAGGAAGTAATGAAGGAACAAAGACACAATACGTCTCAAACACAGCCAGAGATTCCAACATGTAAAGACAAATAATTGCCCAAGTCCCCTCTATCGTGTACCTTACATATACAGGACACCTAAAAACCTATACTTCCTATACTTGAGGATTCTCGATATGTCTGGTGGAGTGGCTACAGGACATCCCAGGAAGTTCTCCATGAACAGTACACATCTTATTAATATGCCCATGACTTTCTTAAATAAACGCTGCATAAACTGTGACTTGCTTAAATAAATGCTGAATAAATATGCTAGAATGAAGTGGACCTACGTAGCAAAAAGTCAAATAAAAAAAAAAAAAAAAAGAAAGAAAGCAAGAAGAATAGTAAAACATGAAATGATAAGATGATGTCTGGTGGACATCTTGATAGTGATAGAAGTCCATCACTTCAAAAACAAAATCCCAGCAAGACTAGGATCCCTGGACATGCATTCCATGCCAAAATCTTATGATCTCCTGGACAACTCGCAGAACACACCATCTTGACAATGCACACAACCATCCCTCATCATAACGCTAGCTTGACACGGTCATGCAGGAAGTATCCGGTAATTTCTCTCCAAGGAATCCACACTTGTGCTTGTTCAGTCACGTCTCATCTTGAGATCAGACTACTGCTGCTCTGTCCTGCCAGACTCCCCTGAGTGCCATCTGACCTGATCCAGAAAGCAGCTGCTTGACTTGTTTTCAAGAGCTTCAAGAAGTTCTCCCACATCACGTCTTCGCTGTGTTCCCTCCACTGGTTTCCTGTCATGTATAAAACAATAGTTCTTGGCTATGAAGTCAAACATGGACACGCTCCTACATCAAGAACCCCAGTCTGCACTGCATTACTTTTAAACCAACAAGCACAGCTCCACTCAATCCAGCATCTCTCAAGATACAAGGAAGGCATGCTCCAAGACAGTTCTGTTCTGACATCCAGGTGGTGGAATGAACTTCCTCTGGCTGTCCAAACTGCTGAGTCATGGGGCTGTCTTCATACAAAGCCGGAAAACTAAGCTCTTTACCAAGAGCACATGAGACTTCTCTTGTTATTTTTTATTGTTCTACCAATTCATTTCTTACAGGTTATTTTTTTTGACTTGACCACATTCTCAAACCCTGACCTGCTTGTTCAAGTATGTTTTTGATAGCAAATATTAAGCACATCTGTAAGTCAATCTGGATAACAGCACCTGCAAACGCTGTAAATCTATTGTGAGCATCTCGGGAAGGCTTTAGCTTTACACATTTTACATTTCTTTTTTTTTCAATACCTGCTCCATTAACTTCTTCTGTCTGCTGCACTTAGCAAAGCCACGTGAGGAAGAGCTTTCTTCATTCCTTCACCACTACCACCAGGATTGCCACCCCCACATCACAGCTACGATACTTACCTGTAGCAGCGGAATAATTCAAAAATGAAGGTACAGGTATTACGCCAGGCACTTAAATCATATCAGATGATGATAAAATGCTAGAACTTTACTTCTGGTTAAGAGAAAATGAGAAAGATATTTTCAGAATTATATAAAGTGTATATAACATATATATAGATATAAACACATCACCATGTGAAGGGTTTTCTCAGGCTGCCACATATATTATAAATAAGACTGGGGCAAGTTAAGGTTACCGTCTTGATCCTCCCACACAAGAGAGTCAGTCAACATACATTTATTTATTTTATTTTATTTATTTTTTACCAGGATACTCTATCTGTAGCAGAATCTCAATGAAGCAGAATCTCATTGAAGACAGCCAGAGAAACTACTTTAAATTTAATCACTGATTTAAGCCATGAGTACACTGATAACCCATTCATGACGCTCTTCTAATATTTCAGTGAATGTTGTGATCAGATGATAATTTTTGTGGAGTGGTTTTGTGTGTGTGGCAGTATGTTTCTTTATGTGTTGAATTTAATATATAGTGACCTTTCCGGAGCATTTATTAAGTCCTGGATGGTGTCTACCTTTATGTCAAGCTGGAGCAAAACATTCTTCAACAGCAGGAGGGAAGGTTGATAACACCACTTATCATCTGCTTACAGTCAGCTATGCTACTAACATATTTATGGCAGCGTCTTCACAATAATTCACGCCGCCAGACTTCAAGGGCAGTCATGTGATTGTAAAAAGATTTTTCATTGATGGTGCCATTGGTGTGAATCACAGTGTTTTCATGGGTCACTGTCCCATGCCATCTGCAAAGAGTAGCTTTTCTCAATATTTAGTTCAATAATTAGTAGATACTTATACACAATATATTTGTTCATTAGAGAAATTTTGTGCAGATGTTGCAAAATCATTTCCTATCATTCCATTATTAGTAAAAAATAATAATAGGTCATATAATAATAGTTTTTTACCTAACCAGAACAGATGGGAGTTCCAAGCCAGCTGCCATATGCAAATAATAAATTGGGATCATTTATTTATAGTAGGAATTTGCGCAATGCTTAGCAGTCTCCACTGTCTGTGAAGCAAAAAGCAATTCCAGTAAGAAAAACATTGACAAAGACTGACAACAAACTTCACTTTTAATATGCATTATGGGACCTCTGACACAGTATACAGACGTAGACTTACACTATATACACTTAAAGGTCCACTATGTAGGATTTTGGGGATCTATTATCAGAAATGGAGAATATATTCCGCTGGATATCATAAGTATGTTTTCATCCATCCATCCATTATCTATAGCGCTTTATCCGTCTGGGTGGCGGGGAAGCTGGAGCCAATCCCAGCATCTTGG
>JAQQZR010000014.1:14002712-14013822 GCA_030068235.1 Notoglanidium macrostoma
GAGAACATGCAAACTCCGCACAGAAAGGCACCCTGGGTGACCCGGGGATCGAACCCAGGACCACCTTGCTGTGAGGCGACAGTGCGACACCACCGCACCACCGTGCCACCCAGTATGTTTTCATTATTGTATAATTACCTGTAACAATGAATCATTACGCTTCCGTGATCTTGGAGCCGCCATGCTGCACAGCTACAGTAGCCCAGAATGGACAAACCTCTACAGAGCGCATTCCGTGTTTTATGTTCTTACAAGTGGCAGCATGAATCTGGAAGGGAGCATGAACCGGAAGGACGCCCAAGAAGAAGAAAGGAATACAAGGAAAAAGAAAGACGAGGAATTGTTTGGTGGTGCTGGCTAACAAGTTTGAGAACTAAAATTTTTAAAAACGGAGGCTCAAACTTATGCATGAGAAGAAGCAAGGGCGTGTGATTTTAAGTACTTGGAAATACACTACAGGCACCTGATGGCTACCGTCCGCTGTAATACACGCTTGGAAAGGGAATGGTAAGAGAGGGACATTTAGTTGTTTGAATCCCACACAGTGGATCTTTAAATTCCAAAAATTCTTAGAAATGCAATTTAGGACATGCACTCCTACACTTAGACCTAATAATAGGTTTTGAGAACTTACATTATAACACATTTTTATTCAGTGCCAGATCCTGACACTCTTCTACTGCTCCTATGTGCCTATTCTGCACTTGTTTCTCACTTCCTGCTGCCAAAGATGGTCCCAAAAGCCTCAAGTCTTACCCTTTCTTCACATGGATGCTTTAGATTTGCTGCTGAATTCATAAAGTCTGTCCTTTGGACTCTTATTCACAATCTGCTCATACTGAACACACACTTAGTATTGTTTTTTCTTTTGAGTCTGGTTTCTTCCTCATGTTGGGAGTTTATGCTCAATGCTGTCATCTCTGTCTTGTTCATTATAGATCGATATCCACATCAGCAGTTCTGTAAATCTGCTTGTTAAAGATGCTATACAAATAACATGGAGTTGAATTAAGTAGACTTACGAGACTATTCTTAAGCTTGAACAAATCCGCGCAGATCTTTAAAATATGCATTGTGGATTAGATTAGTCTCATTAAGCATTCTTGAATTCAGTCGCTAACCGATTCGAACGATCTGGGAAAAGGAAAGTTTTTCCAAAAGGCCATATTAAATTTACATAAGAAAAGTCTTCTGCTGTTTTCCGAAGTAAGCCACTGGCTCGCAGTTGCAAATACTGGATTTCCTTCTATATTATAAATAATAGCTTCACATTTGCAAAGAACTGGGTTCCTCTCTGTATGTCTGCACTAATGAGACCTGCAAATGTACAATAGGGATACTGTGTCAGGTTTATTAATATGCGACTATATTAAGGTCAGCTGAACTAAACCGGCCCAGACGACTCCAGCACAGTCTGGCAAGGAACTTTTCTTGGAAGTCATTTTAAAAATGATCCCAAATAGCTTAGGACTCCCATATTAAACATTTCTATTAATCCTGATTTACAAGCTCCTGTCAAATGTGGTGCTATTTATCTCCATTATTTTCACAGAAGGACATTTCTGCAACATGGGTGGCAGACTGGGAAAGGAGTTTCTATGCAAAACGATAGTCGGTATAAGTGTAACTATTTAAATATCGTGTTACTCCGGGCTGGAGTTCATAATGAACGATGAAGAATGGTGTCATTGACTACTCTAGACAATTATTCACACTATGACCCACAAATATGTAATGGCATTATTTATCATAATACATAATAATAATAATAATATAAATTAAAATTAAAATGAGCTGTTTTAGTAAAAAAAAATAAAAAAAATTAAAAATTGCCGTATTACTGAATCTGAAAAAAAAAAAAACATTATAAGAACAACAAGAGTAAATTTAAATTTGGAGTAAATTTCTCTAAACAAGAGAAAGTCATAATACAACAACAACTCATTTGTTCATATATATATATATATAAATATATCTCATATGTTAGAGATGTCTTAAAAATAGAGATTGCATGTGCATTAATCCTAAAGCCGAGAGGATTGAGAGATTTTCCTCAATGAGAGTGCAATATATAAAATGGGATGACTAATGACCTTGGTTGGGCACACACATAAACCCCCAACCTACCCTACACCCCCCACCCCCACACACACCTGTTCCTCCACATGAGCACAATCACACACACTCTTGCCCTGTTTCACCCTTCCCTGTATTTTTTCCATAGAGTCTCTCACTCGCTCTCTCTCTCTCTCTCTCTCTCTCTCTCTCTCTCTCACACACACACAGCTTAGTAATGGGTTGCGGCCAAACACTGTAGGGATCTATGTTGCCTGGCAGCCGTGTCTCCCCCGAGCTCTAAATCCTGATGAGTGGTGCATCTCTTGCAAATCCAGCGTTCAGGAGTGATGCCAAATCACTCATCAGTGTGCCGTGACCTCACCAGCCTGCAGCATTATACAAACACTGTCATGCTCACGTGAGTGTTATCCATTTAGGTCTGAATACTTATGTCGGGTCATGTTTAAGCTCAAATGGTGAAACAATGTAAGCAAAAAATGTGACATTTTTAACAATGGTGCAAAATTGGGTTGGGTGGGAGGGATGACGTACTTACTGTCTCACCTGTCAATCACAGTGACAGTAGCCAATCATGGGCGTCTGTGAGCTCGTGTATGAGGAAGACGGTAGATAGCGCTTTTCTATAAGTGTGTTACACTGAACTTGGCTGGCTTCACGTTAGCCGTCTCCCTCCGCAGATGGTAGCTGATGTATGATAAGGGAGAGATGGCTGACGGGTGTAAACTGTCAGGTGAATACACAGTGGTTAAAATAGTCAATCTGTCTGAAGATATCTTAAACCTTCCTAGGTAAGTGTGTTTTCCTTACATGGCGAATTTCATGCATGGATCATGGATTGTCAAAACAAAGAAATATTTAAAACCTGTAGTTTCAGAACGTCATATAATAGAAAATGTCAATGTTTTCCCGGACATATCGATTTTACAATCAAAGCAAAATGCTTTTAGTATATTAAATAGCATTTTTTAAAATACTCTTTCACTTGTGTAAAAAGCTCAGAGAGTGGATGACATGGTACTTAATCAGTATCAGTGTGCTAGTCTAGCTAACTGGTTAATCTTAGCGTTGAATAAAACTGTGATTAATAGATGTGGCTATTGTTAAAAGAATGAATGAAAATGTGGCTCAGATTCTGAATCATTGAAACTGTTTCCCCCTGCAACAGGTAAAAGCTAGTTTATTAACATTTAACTCGATGGCTAACAAACCTACTTAATGTTTGTCACGAGCAGAAATATGGTTGTAATATTAACATAGAATTATATTGTGACCAATTTGGCTAATGAAATGGCTGAGAGTATAACAATGTAAATTGATGCTCACACACTGAAATCTCTTCCCTGTTTACCAGGGGCAAATACGAGCATGTGTACTAGCAGTTATCTGACTGGCTAGTTAATTTGAGATCACATGGGGGCAGTTCCAATATGCCAAGGTGTCAAGGTTTAAAGATATTTCCTATTTTCTCTGGTACTGTATTATCTATTAAATTACACAGTAAGATGATGAAAGTTATGTATTTTTTTCCTCGGCAATCTATCTAAAACCCAGGAGATGAATAATTTTGCATTTATAACCCACCCCTACTCCCTCAGAATTAAGCCACTCTAGCACAAATTTCTGTGAGTTCCTATAATGGCAGCACTTTGTAAGGAAAAGCCATGAATTGGTAACAGTCCCCAGAGTTGTGCAATTTTTGATGGGGACTCTTAAGACACATCAATGAAAAAGGTATTATTCATGCTGTCGTTTGTAGGTACAAAATAGAACTTGAAGAATGGAACTTGAGTTATTGAATATAGAGAGAACTCGGAGAAATATTAAAATGGTGATTTAAAGCCAATCTAAGGTGTGGATTTTGGATTCAGGTTTATTCGGGAGTTTAAATATAGAATTTCTCAAGAGGTTTCCAGTAAAGCACATAAGAAAGAGTGGTTAGAGACTTGTTAATTCACAGAAATTTTGACCAATGCCAATGGAGAGTGAATGCCAAGGGATCCAACATGTCATTAATTATGTATAAACTCACAAATACTGACCATGACAACCGAGATCTCTTGCATATGCCTAAATGTGTTTATTAGACGTCATCTGATGTTACTTCTGATATGACCTGGCAGGAGCAGTACCATGATCAAGAAGGTGATCAGCCCAAGGTGAGGCTCAGCCATTGCATTTGGGCTGTGCTGACCTTTGCAAATTCCCTAAATGTAGTAATATCACCTGCATAATTTGTGATACTGTGGGACTGCGTCCACACTCTCCTCTGACAAATTTGGGGCAGTGGCGGTTCAATGGTTAAGGCTCTGGTTTACTTGTTGGAAGGTTGGAGGTTAAAGCCCCAGCTCTCCAAAGCTGCCACTGTAGGTTCCTTGAGCAAAACCCTTTCTGCTCCAGGTGTGCCATTTCATTACTGACCCTGTGCTCTGACCCCAACTTCCTATCCCAAGAAGCTGGGACATGCGAAGAAAAGAATTTCACTGTGCTGTAATGTATTTGTTACAAATAAAGGCTTCTATTTTCTCTCTTCTAGAAGGAAATCTGTAAAATCTTTCTCATTCTGCCAAATATTTGGTAGAATTTCAGTGATGAAATGACCACCAGGTCACAAGGTTATGTAAAAAACCCTAATATTTCAATTTTGAAAATATTAATGTTAATGTTTCCGCACCTAAAAGTGCAGCTAGAATATCGTGCCAATATTTATAGACGTCCCGTTGAGACATTTTCATTATCTTCATTTTTTTTTCTTTAACTGTAACATCCAAAAAATATTCAGCTTGTTAGAAAATTTGTTAGTTTGGTTGGCTTGTAATCTGCCTCCTTATTTTGGATAAAACAACTACCTGATGAATAAGTATGTCACATTCGACTGGTTTCGGCTGTCACGATTGGTATTTAATATGCACGGGAGAATGTTGCAACAAAGAATTCATTTTAGTAGCATTTTAGTAAGGAAGTGTTTTGAAGGGGGTGACTTGACTGATTATCATTCCCATCAAGTGGCCAGTGAATATCTGTCATAACAGCTGCCATATTTAAATTAATTACTGCAGCACACAAAGGGAGTCAAGCTTCAGTACAAGCTTTAGTCATGGCTAAAGGCAAAAATGAATTCAACATTCATCTGAGTTCCTTCCCAATTACTCACCCACAAGCCATGTAGTCTGTGCCATATGATCAACCATTTGCTAAGTCTTAAAAATGACGAATTATCATGACTCAATTCACATGGACAGTTATAATGCTTGACATCCAATGAAACCCCCGTGTGTTTGATTTCATATAAATTTTCAGTGCCAGTGTCTAACGAGCGAGATTTCTTTTGGCTTTTGCTAAAGAATCTGATCATTTTCATAACTAAACATAGCGAAGAAGAGGCCATATGACTGACATATGATTGTAAAAAGCCAACAAAGTCCGACAGCCATCGTGGCAGCGATTCTGGTCAGTTCTTTTCAGTCATACTAGACCTGACTTCTATCTTACTTGAATGAGAAGAGACCCAAACACAGATTTGCAAAAGCTGACAAAAATGGTGCAAAACCTATATGGCTCCAATATCACACAAAAATGGGGGTGTCTGTGTAAGAATCTGATAGGCCGGGCATTTTATGTTAACAATCAAGATACCTGGCTTTTAACTGAGGGGTGGGACTTGTGTAACCTAATTATATGTTTAGCTGTAGCCTTAGCTGTAACCCTTTAGATGTAGGCATTATTAATAGACACTGTTACCCCTTTTCCACCAATAGGGAACAGACTCCTTTCTGGTTCATGCACCAAAGTTTGTCCAAAAATAAACTGATTTGGGATCTGAAAAGTTCGTTCCCAGCTGGAACCAAAAGATAGTTTTCCAATGTGAACCATGATGACTTCATATTATTAGCATGGAGAGGAGCAGCAATGGAGAACACAACGGAAAAGGCAAATATCTGCAATAAGAGCTTCAGGTAACCCATGCGAGCCCCCATCTTGCTTCTACTGTTTACGGATGTGCATTGTGCAATGCCCTCCTTTGATGATGCAGCCTTGATTACAATGATTCTGCTTGAAACTGGTGGAAACACAGACTGGTTTGCTAGCTGATACCAAGGTTCAACAAATTCTGAAGGGCACCGGTTCAAGAAGCCCTTCCCTGTTGGTGGAAAATTGAAAAATGAGAAGTGCATGTACTACAAAATACAGGAAGGTGAAGAGATGCTTTGTGAGTGATGGACAGAGGGATTGAGGCTGAGATTAGTGCCAATGTCACGTCACAGTCTTCAGTCTTCATCACTCTGGGATTTGCTCCACTAGTGACCATTCTATTTGAAAAAGAAGTACAAGACATATAATGACAATGGATACAAACACAACTGATCTAACTCATTATGAAATTATCAAGCATTTGCAAAGACATCAAAGAAATCATGTCTGTGCTCTGAATGAGAACAATGTTATTAAATTAATCCAGATTTAACATATAATTTTCGTTTCTGAGCAACAATTCCCTGCTTACTTATGATTGCTTATTTTTCCAATGTTTAATTCCAAAGCATTAATGAATTAATCTACTATTCTCATCATAAAGCACTTTGAGTTACATTTTCATGTATGAAATTTGTTTTATTATTAAAGTTCATTATTATTTATTATTACCCACCTAGTTAAGTTTGGGTGAAAGCTGTTTGGGCTACCCACTTTTGCTGGAAAATAATAGCATTTAATTATAATAAGTGGATGGGAGATATAGTCAAAACTGACATTGTCAAGTCCAAGATCAGGACTAGCCAAGATCGAGTCAAGACTATATCTTAAGGTGGTCCAAATGAAAGTGCGAGTCACGATTGAGACTGGAAAGCATTAAATATTTTTCAAGGCCAAGCCATTACTTCAACTAGTTATGTCAATGATTAGACTGTTTTCTAAAAGACTGAATTATACCTTGTCAAATGTGCACAAAGAAAATACAACACAAATAATAATTTGTGCAAATTCTTGATTATTCTTGATTAGTAAATATGGAAGGCCATATTTAGTGAGGCCAATGCCCAAGACCAAGACAAAACCAAGTTAATACAGGAAAAATCTTGAAACCAGACTCGAGCCCTACAGTCTTAATTGATTACAGTAATAACCCCTAGTGATCCAATTTCACCCATAATACCAGTGCATTGTCACACTAAAAAGTGACAAACCACCCATAATTTTTACACTAAATAATAAATTGAATTGGCAGTTCCACCAAAAGAGACTCCAAAGTACACAAACTCTTACTTCAGTTCAGATCCTATGAATTTACAAATTGTAGCAACCACTCCATCCCCTGTGATCCCAGAACTGCTGAAGATGTGATAAAGCTATCAAACCAGACAGAGTGTGGACTTCGTCACTTGTGAACATCACAGGTGAAAATCTAATCAAACCTTCAGAACACACATTATGTAACTGAGATCAGGATGCACAATGTATGCAGCAATTTGACCTGTGGATTTAAGCATGGTGTGTAAAGCACTGTGAAAAATAATATAAGAAAATAATAAGAAAATAATCTATCTATCTATCTAAAGATCATTGATGCTATATCTTATGCTGTTTTTAATCCAGGAGCCAACAAGAGCCTGCACTACTAGGCCATAGTTTCTACACCCCTTCTGAAAGTACACTGAATAAAAAAGCCACATTTTGAAAAAAGCATCAAAGAATTACAATAACATAAAGTAGCTGTCGATTATTGTTCATGATACTCTGCAGTTGATTATTTTGCTAGAACAGCATGTCCTGAAGTGGGAATGTGGACTGAATGTGGGAGCTATGGATGACCACAAGACCAACTCTGACTAAGAAACAGCTCTTGGCTTAACACTCTAACATCAATAGAAGGCAGCTACTCTCACAGCTTGAGCTTGGAAGACTACCACCCCAAATTGGGAACACTACAGGTGATGTAAATGATGATCAGCCCCTGGCACATACGAGTACACTACATGACAGCCTGCCACCAGTCATGACAGAAGCATCCGCTAAGACAAAGATGAGGATTGAGGCCCAACTACATGCAGTCAACCCTCAGGTACGACTCCCTCAGCTAACTGCCAAAGTTCCTTCAGAGGAGATGCTTGTAGACGTTAACAGTGCGCTGCTCAATATATCCACCAACACCATCACTGAAACCAATGAGCTCATATACGCCACTCCCACTGGAGTTATGGAGATGCTTGGTTTCAAAATCAAGACCAAGTATGTAGCGTGCCCACCAAGGAGAATAAAAGGCATGTTCTCCAAAGAACCTTCTAGGGTGTATACACAGCTGCAAGGGACCAACAGCAGAGGAAGATTAGATCCACCCAGAGCTGAAACTGAGAAACACTGGAAGGGCATATGGGAGAAGGAGGCATCACATAACACCAATGCCAAGTGGCTGGAAGACCTAAGAGCAGACCACAGTGACCACCCCGAACATGAAGCAGTCACCATCATCAAGGCAGATATCCAGCAACGAGTCTCAGGCATGAACTGGACAGCACTTGGACCTGACATGATACACAGCTACTGATTGAAGAAGCAAACAGCACTCCATGACTGCAGAAATGAGTGAGCTGCTAATAAAAGACACTCACCCAGACTGGCTAACACAAGGTAGGACAATCCTGATCATGAAAGATCCCCAGAAAAACAGGCAATAAGCTCAGATCTGTAGAGGCAGGGTTCTACCACAGTAGGCAGGACCCAAGGAGCAGGCTGTGCAAAGACACCCTTTAGACTGTCCAGTACATACTAGCCGTGTGTAAGATGCAGGCTGGGACAGTATATACTGAAAGGCATAACCAAGTGGCAGGGACAGTGTACAGAAACATCTATGGGTTAGAAATTCCCTTCTCCCGATGGGCGACACCACCAAAAGTAGTTTAGAGCAACAGGGATAAGATCCTGTGGGACTTCAAATTCCAGACAGATAAGCAGCTGCTGGCCAACCAACAAGACATACTGGTGGTTGATAAGTAGCAGAAAACAGCAGTAGTGATAGATGTTGCAATCCCAGCTGGCAGTAACATCAGGAAGAAGGAGCAAGAGAAGATTGAGAAGTGGTAATAGGAGCTTTAACGGCTGTGACTAAAAAACTTGGAGATTCCAAGTTATATATCTATATCTATATCTATATCTATATCTATATATATATATATATATATTATATATAATGTTTGTGTGTGTGTGAACATCTTGTAACAGAAAACTTCACCATATCAACAATAATATTTTTTCTTTATTAAATTACACCACTTTAAAATATATCAGTGTATTAATGCTCTTTGATTGTGTGGCACATCTGTCATACAAGTCCCTGTAAATAAGCTGTTGCCATAGAAACAATAATGTATTAGAAGAGTGCATTATTGAAAAAATGTGATTTGCAGCTGGAATTACTGTAAGAACTGATTCAGACCATTCCAAGTTGAGAATTGAACCGCATGGCATAATGTTTGTCATGTTTGTTGGTTATTAAAGTAAGATTCGAGTAAGCACTACAGCATGCCACCATACTCCTATGCCTAGTCAGTTTTTACACAATAATGCTTAACTTCACTCCACTTCCTGAGAAGTTGGTCAATGTTTCCATCTCAGGAGCTAATAAAATCCTCCTTGTTTCTCCAGGTGAAGATAATGAACAGGAATCCATTGATCTGAAACATACATGCATGAGTTTAAAAAAAAAAATTCATGTTGTGTCACGTTTTCCCCATTACATCAAGGTCATTTCAGACAGGAGCTGATATAACGCTCCCGGATGAATAAAACATGGTGTCAAGATTCGAGCGATTAGATTCAACACAGCACTGACTCATATTTGTGCAGACCTGTCATCTCTGTGCTCACAGACAAGCTGAATTATAACTTCATGCTTTCAAACTCTATCTTTTAGCATAATAAGTGTATATTTCCATCCAACACCCACACTAATTGCAACTGCTAAGACAGACCGTGCACTTAGTTTTTTTCTTTTTTTTTGTGGTGTATAATAGTGAACAAAAAGCAATGAATTTCAGGGCTTCAATATGATGCCAGCCACGGCCAGCCCGGGTAGAGTTACAAAGAGCTACGGATCATTAGAATAATAATTGCCTGTGAGAGTTTCCTATTAATTTCTTTTTCCCCCGCATGTAGGAAAAATGTTGAGTATTACACCTCTTGTGATACCTATTGAACAGGAAAATCTGAAAGAGTGGATTTTGAATATGCATGACTAATTATTTATCATTTTAATTAGAGACGGTGGCACGACAGCATCTGGTTGGTGGAGCAGGCTGTGGATTAAGTGCATTAATCAGTGTTAATGAGCGAATACGACACCTCTGATCCATCTCTGTTTTAATAAAGCCACATAAAGGACAGCTGAAAAACAAACCACAAATTTTAGGCATTAGCAATGGGTTAATGAGGATTATGAATTCATAAAGTGACTCACAGCTATAGAATGCATGTAGTAGGTAAATCAATTCAGATCAATTACGTGCTATTCTTCACCGTATCATTTGACATCTTCCTGAAATCAGGAGTTGAGAAAATAAAGGTCATATATCCTTGCTTTTACTTTACACAAGAATCACATTTTAAATGTTTACGCAAAATCCAAATAAATAAGATTACTGTTCATGATTTTTATTTTGCTATAATGGCATGTCCTGAAGTTTTTCATTACTTATACCATAGTAACTATAAATTTTATTAATTCATTTTATAATTAAAGAACGACTTATTGCATTTTTATCCACGTTGTGGAACAGTCGCAAGATAAGTTTTTATAATACATATTTTTTTTTACCTTTTTAAAATGCATTACTATTTTTTTTTTTTTTATTTGCTACCTTTTTTTTATTCCTTTATGCATGATAAATTTTTAAAGTATTAAAGGTGCTATATAAATAAATTTAGCTAAATAGTTACTTATAGCGGGGCAGCATGGTAGTGCGGTAGTTAGCACTGTCGCCTCACAGCAAGAAGGTCCTGGGTTCCATCCCCGGGTCACCCAGGGTGCCTTTCTGTGTGGAGT
>JAQQZR010000014.1:14018775-14029908 GCA_030068235.1 Notoglanidium macrostoma
CCGCCTCTCACCCCAAGATGCTGGGATTGGCTCCGGCTTCCCCGCGACCCAGACGGATAAAGCGCTATAGATAATGGCTGGATGGATGGATATAGCATGGTAGCGTTTCCATTTGCTTTTCATGTTCAAATGCAAAAAAATGTGTTTCCATTTTGCAAAATATTCCTTTATCACATCGTCCGGAAAAACCACGTCATGTGAGTGTAAAAACATTTATGCAATATTTGAGTTTTTTTTTTAATTCATCCGTTTCCATTACACGATTTTTTTTTTATTTGCAATTTCAAATTAAGCTGCTTAATGGGAAAAAACCCCGCAGCTACAGCAAGGAGTCAGGAAATGACCCTTCAGAACCCTTTTATATTTATTTTTGGTTGTTGCAGAGCACAGTTTGCTTTCATCATAAATCGTGAAATATGGCCAGATCGCTGTCATTTCGTGTTGCTTGTTTATTAGCGCTACAGTGTACACCAGGCTTACGCCACATAGTATCACACGTAAAGATTATGATTATATCATTGTCGTATTGAACTTAAAATCAGCTTAAAAAAATACCAATAGCAGCTCACTAGAGAAAGAAAGACAACTCATCACCCCTTCTACTCTTCTCTACAGTCATTGTCTTTATACAGCAGTTTTGTTTTGTTGTTTGTCTGTTTCTTTATATTGAAAATTCTAGTTTTTCCGAGTTTTCTTCTAATTTTTCATGTAGTGTGTTCTGGATAAAATTAGTACCTGCCTGCTTGTTTTTTGACCCCTGCTATGTATTACAACAAAGCGCCTCGGTCTGCTCTGATTAAACATAATCATACGCCAATTATCCACGCGCGAATCCTATCACGTTCCACCATTGCTCACGTTACAGCTCAAACACAAGAACCCATCCATCCGCTGTGTTCTTTTTCAGTAACCTCATATGCTAGTGGCATTTCCTAACTTAATAAAAAAGATATACTTGGGATATTACTTCATGCTGGATTGTCAGAGTTACGTTATTAAAACCGAATGCATGAAATCAATTCCCGTTCGCTTCATATCAAGGAAAATACAGCAATGTCTGGCTCAAAGGGAACACGTATTGTTATCCTCAGTTCCTCTTTCAGAGGTTTTAATAACCCAGGCTTATTCTGTTCATTTCAATGTGGATACAGTGTATGAGTAAATGAAACTTTATGACACAAAGTGGCAATGAAATGTACTCTTATTGGTGCTGCAATTTCACATTAAGCCTATTCATTTACATTTACTCATTTGACAGGCTTCCAGATGAAAAGACACACATTTCAAGTGTACTTTATCCAGTTGTATAGCTGAGCAGTTCAAGGTTATTCATCTTTATTCAAGGACTTAAATCCTGGGAATTCAATTCCCAATACACAATAATCAAGAGTGCACATTTACTCAATGACACACGTGGAAATCCCTAAGAGCATTAAATGTAGATGGAACAGATCATATTAAATCAGGAGAAGGTTAATGCCAAAGCAGCACTGCCATATGCCAGTAAAAAAGACCTTCTGTGAAGCTGCTTTGTGGCAATGTTCATTGTTAAAAGCGCTTTACAAATCCAATTGAATTGAATTGAGAAAAGCTGATCGTCTGCAACTGACGTAAAGCCAAATGCTGATTAGTGCTTTATATAGTGAAGCTCAATCAAAGTAGTGAAGAGGAAAATGAAAGCCAAACGTACAATTTGTATCTTATTTTTCTCTCGGGGCAACTATGCTTTAGGGGATCTTCCTGAAAATACTTCTAATGTTTTTACTCAGATCTTCAAAGCCAGAGGAGTCAAGGACCTTCTTTTCTCTTGCGCTTTGAGATAAATTTTTCTCATTATCTTGAATCATTTTTCATTATCACCAAACAAAAATGTTATTTTGCTAAGATAACGGGTGTAGTGGTTAGCACTGTCGCCTCATAGCGAGAACGTTCTGGGTATGAACCTGCTGCCAGACCTGCATGGGTTTCCTCCGGTTTCCTCCATAGGTGTGAGTGTGAAACACCCGGCACTGGCTCCAGCTTCCACATGACGCTGACAGATAAGCGGTGTAAATAATGGATGGTACATGGATGGATGCTAAGATAGCAGGGTAATTTTCTTGGTAACAATAAACAACTTTGATAACAAATGTAACGATCATGATGTCATTTGGATAAATCAAAAAACACCTACAAAATGCTTTCTCAATATAACATGGTCATGGGCCTACAGTAGCCAAGGATAATGCTTGCGGCACTCCACTTGCATCAAACACCGCATGCATTGTTTTCATATAACAGCACGGTCCGTCATGTGTTAGATATGCTGTTATTTCAACTTAAATATTAGGTTGAAATAATGACATGTTGTATATTGGTTTACAATTATAATAATTATGGTTTGGTATGCTGTTTTACAGAGAATAAGTAATACAGCATTGCTTTCAAATTAAGTTGACACGTATTATATATATCTAATGATTAGTAATTGACTTCAAGGTCCACAATGTAAGATTTCTATCCTGTAGTGCTTAATTGAACCTAATACATTAATTAAATCAGTAAATACCAGTTCTGATTCTCTCAGCAGTAGGCCGAACCTTTTATTTTCACTTCTAGTCTCCAATAAACTGCAGTTAAGAGAAGCATCTGACCCAAGATCAGCTGAGGCATTTCATCAGAGTAACAGAAGTAATTGGACGGATGGGGCTTGCTAGGTAATTTCCAGAAAGGTTAGCCCTTTAATGTGGAGCTTCAGGCCACTCTGACCATTGAATGGTAGGGTTGAGGAGGTTTTTAGTGGGTGACCTGGTGAGAGCAGTAATGGTTGGGTGGGAAGCGAGGCTCGGAAAGGCTTTACCATCGACACTGGGTGCCTTGGAGCAAATGCGGCATGCTTCAAATGCGTTCTATCCTCAAAATCAAGCTGAAGATGAAATGCAGCATGTCCTGACAAAACAGGATCTGTAAAAAAAATAAATACAGGAGGAGGATGGCAGGGATGGCGAATGAGATTTACACGCATGTCTTCTCTTGTTGGATTGAACGATTATTGTAATGCAATGGATTAAGGTGTTGTGACGCAAGTCTGCGTTTTTCAGACATGCATGTACAATATGACAGCTTAATCTACACTTGACATGAAACTCATGAATAAAATGCCGAGCTAAGCACATCGGGCCTCAATTATATCAAACGGCGAACATGCGCGTTAGTTTGGAACAATGTTCACATCCTATAGAGCACTGGAGTGTACTTTTATAACGAGACTCACTAATGTGGAAAGTTTTTCAGTCATTTTATATTAATGACTTGAAAGAAAGCAGTCTGATACAAATCCATGAATTAATATATACTCATTCTAGGACAGTTAGGACAAATGTAATGGCACCCTAAATAAGGAGGAGGTGTTAGTGTGTCTATGGTTGCTGACACGCTGCATTGGCTGAGCTGCATTACGGTATTGGAAGATTATTTTGTCATCATCAGTTGTCTCTCTTTTGCGGGGCGTCAGTAAATGTAATTCAGCTCTGCCAGCAATGTGTTTAGCAATTTACAAGCATTTGCATTCATCAATATATGCATGCAAGTACAAAGAGAATCAGCAGTATTGTTTCTTGTTTCCCGTTTTTCCTGGCCTTTGTTTCTCATGTGACTTCCTGACTCTGACCCACGCCTGTGTTTATGTTGTTGATAATGGATTATCCTAATTTACAGTTGCCTGCCTCTGTTTTCGATCCATTGTATGGATATTGACAATGATTCTTAAATTTTCCAAAAGAAATATCAGCTCCCTATTACACACTTGCGTTCTTTTCATCTTACTTTTTTCTGTAGTAGGAGGGACTTACATGCAATTTACTAGAGGCACATTACTCACCGCAAAATATCCACATCCCCATCCATTATATCCATGCTATTAAACTGCACTTTACACCCAGCTCACACTGGTTTACATTTAGCACACACTCACGTCCATATCCTCCATATCCTCACACCTGCATAACCCTCATAAAAAGTGACCTTTTCAAAATATGCAGCCTATAATGGAAGGTCAGTGCTTTAGCCTCAATCGTTAAAGCCTTAGCGTGTTGCTCAGTAAACAGGGCTAAATCAATGCTTTAGCGGCACTCAAAGCACATACACGGCACCTGTCATCCCGTTATTTGCCTTTCGGCGAGGCATGGGGCTGTTCACTGTTCACTTCCCTTAATTCATTACACCATCGAGGGACTGTCAAAGTGTTCCGGCAGCGCCTCAAAGTCCTCTAACAAAGCTCTGATTTGTAAAATAAGAGCGATATCAATTTAGAAAGAGCGTCTTTTCTGCGAACTTGGATTTAAGTGGTGATTCCAGCGCTTTTGCCAGACTGACGTTTTTAATTGGGGCTGAAGAGACAGGTTTAATGTGCAGAGTGTGTGCAGAGAGATGAATCCACAAGAAGTAGCTCAGACTCTGTTAGCTGAAAGTCAAGCTGAGGAATGATGACTTTTGGATATTAGGATGTTGCTTATGCTATGAATAGTATAAATCATATGACATATGACCTTTTGGGACAGTTCCCTGGACAGAGATTAAGCATAGTCCTACATTCATCTGCCTTTTAAACCAGATTAACAGAAATCTGCTTTCTCAGTAATGGTCTGAAATAATCCAAGACTTCACCTAGTCTTGATTTAACTAAGCTGTTTCCCTGAAGGAAGATCAGAGCTATTCCAGGACTAAATTAAGGCTTAAATTAAGCCCCCAAGGTGGCAGGTTTAAGGCCAGATTAATATTATTTGTCAAAGAAGACTCTTCTTTTCTTGGTCTGTGCCAGTGAAGATCAACGAGTACCACCAGCTGGACAAGTTCGTGCTGACAGAAGTGGTCCATTGAAACAGATTGATGAAATTAGTTTTTGAGATTGTTTTCAGATGCATAAAGTAAATGCAGTGGAGATTATTTCAGTTTTGGAACCCAGGTCTGAGACGCGACGAGGACAGCCTGTACCAGTTTGCCTGCAGGTAAGATTATTGGCACGTGGTACCTTTCACTGAGAAACTGTGGATTTATGTGAACCAACAGTATGTAGTCATTCATGGAATGCTGGACCATTTATGAATTAAGAGGACATTACATAAACTATCCTGATGCTACAACTCAAGGTACAATTCCATGAATATGGGAATTTCCCAGGAGTCTGAAGCTGCAGAGACAGAAGCCGTACTCCCATAAAACATCTACTCGAGATGCTGAGAAGTGCAGTAGCATCAAGAACCAGTTTTCCATTAACGTCCATGATGTATGCACTCTCCAGTTAGAGGCTTTCAAACATTGTTGCGCGTTGGAAAAGGTGCAACTCACGATTCCCAGATTCTCCTTGACTCATCTCTGTGAACTTAGTTTGAAAGAGGAGATCATAATGGAGTATTGCTTGGTGACAAGCTCAGAAGATTTTTTTTTTGTTTGTTTCCACCATACTTGGACTTCTGAGGATGTGGAGGGTAAACTGTCTTGCAACTCTTCAGTTCTGTCCATATGACGTCCTCCTTAAATGAGGAGATGTTTCATATGAGATGATACAGAAGCAAATGAAACGTGCTAAAGAAAAGGCAAAGGGAGATGTAGTCTAATACAGGGCTGATGAATGGGGGGAAACCAGGTCAGTTGTTCTCGGGCCCCAGCTCATGAGGGCCCCAAAAGGCTCCTCTGACATTTAAAAAAAATGATCCACCTCAGCTAACCTAATAAACTCCCAAAATGTGAATAAATGAATGCTGTGCATAGCATGCTACAAGTCATGATGTGTCCCGAACCTAATGCTTTCAAAAAAAAAATGTATCTATTGAAGCAGCTGTTCCAAAGCAGAGTATTTTCATTACAAAACATTTGCTCTGAGGCACTCCAGGCAGTTTGGCCTTGATAAGATAATTAGCAAATTCATTTGGATTCTCTAGCACATTGCCGACAGAAGCACAGGCTAAACGCTTGACAGAGATTTAGTTTTTCGAACATATATTGAGTTGTGTACAGTTCATTTTCTGTAAATAATGTACTTGTTGACATTTGTCTTCTCGTTGGGGCTCCAGCCCTGTGACTGAATGTGTTAAGCTAACGACAATGAATAAGCAAGCAAATGATTCACGCACCACATGACTCCCAAATGCCAAAATAACCGACTGTATGTAGCGACTCACAGGTACCGTGCATTTTGTTTGTTATGCAAACCGGCACGCTTGGGGGACTTTATATTTATTCGTTATTTGTGCTTTTGCAAATCTCTACCTGGTTTACTGTTGGGTTTTTATGTGCATATGTTTCCATGCTTATCGCTGTCGTGCTGTTTCAGTCTCAAAAACAATCCCAATCACATACTCTTACACACTCACACAGCTGCCAGGAGCTTGCCAGGTTTTGAGCTTACTAAGGGAATAGTCTTCCATCATGAATACTAATAGATCAGTCCTGCCTAATTCTCGCATTCTACCCAGTTTTCAGGAAGCACAAAAAAAGTTTCAGAATCTTCAACTAGCGTAAGCGCAAGAGGATTTGGAATTCAGGCAGCGCCTGTGGCGGATCTCCAAACACTCCGAAACACGTCTTCAGCTCATGGAGCATGAAGCTGCGATGGAGGATGAGTCCCAATGGTGCTCTGAACCTCAGGACTGATATGCTGTTCTCATACTGACCAGCATTTCTGACAGCCAGCAGAACTCCAGCTTCAAATGAGAAAAGAATACAGACACATGTGGTATCATGTCTCTGGTCTTTTGACTCAGAAATGGGCTCTCATTTTTGGTGTGTAAACACTCATTCAGGCCACAATTGGATCATGAACAAAGGCTGTTTAAGCAAACAGAGGCTACTTTGTGCCTGCTGTTCTGGGTGAACTCAGTGTACCTGTATTACAGCACTCTCATCTCAATACAAGTGTGTGGGAGCTGAATGAAGCTACAGGCCTCAAATATTAACACTTAGAACCACATGTAAGCAGTAAAACACAACAGGGTTGCTCTTTTAGGAAAATAATCCATAATAGAAAAAGGGAAAAGTGTGATTTCTGTGGTTGTAACCTTGGCATAGTTGTTGGTGCCAAAAACCAAAAAACACAAAGGCTCTGCAGAATGAAACACCTTGCTGATGAGAGAGATCAGAGGAGAATAACCAGACTGGTCATTGAACGGACAGGAAGTCTATAATATCTCAAATAAGCACTCTTTACAACCGTGATGAACAGAAAAGCATCTCGGAATGCACAACGCATCAAACCATGAGGTGGATGGGCTACAAGAGCAGAAGACCATATCAAGTCCCACTCCTGTCAGCTCAGAACAGGAATCCGAGGATCTCGTTGGCAAATACTCACCCAAACTGGACAGCTGAAGACTAGCAAAAGGTGACCAGATGATTTTTTTCTGATCTTCAGCTGTCCAGTTTGGGTGAGCCTGTGTCCACTGTAGCCTCAATTTCCTGTTCTTGGTTGACAGGAATGGAACATGATGTGGTCTTCTGCTCCCATCAAGGTTTGACATGTGTGTTCTGAGATGCTTTTCTGCTCACCACAGTTGTAAAAAGTGGTTCTTTGAGCCACCATAGCCTTCCTGTCAGCACCAACCCATTATTCTCTCATCAATAAGGCATTTCTGCCCGCAGAACATCCCAAGAGGTCAGCAGTTTCTGAAACACTCAACTCACCACCGACCGTGCCACACTGAGATGCTTCTTCCCCCCCCAATTCTGATGTTCGATGTGAACCTGAGCTGAAGCTCTTGACCTGGATCTGCATGATTTTGCGAATTGCGCTGCTGCCAAAGTTGGTTAGCTGACTGAATAGTTTCATAAATGAGCATGTGTACACGAGTCGCTTATAAAGTGGACAGTGACATTTGTTTCCCAGCTGATAACAGCCTTCATATAATTATTTATTATTTTCTAGACTTACTTATGCATGTAATTGTATTTTCTATTTTCACTGTATGTTCCCCAGGCCATGCCGCAAGGTTAAAGTGAAAAATCACCTTCGGGTCAAGGCATTTGTATCTATAAATAAGTAATCATATTGGAAATACAGCCTGAATTATATATAAACATACACTGTAGCTTTGGTTAATGCATTTTTACTCAATTTGCCATTGACTGGGCTGCAGTTATAAGCCGATTGTCTCAATTCCCACCAGGATTTCCGGATACCATACAGAAATAAACATGTCTGACCTGCTGGGACAGAGTGGAGTCAAACGTGGAGACGAATGGGATTGTGATGGCATGCTGCATGCTCTGTGTGTCCATCACCTTCAGCTAAAGCCTGCGTGCTGAGTTTATCCTCTCCCAACAGGACATGGCTGATCCCAGTTGGTTAAAGCTCCACAGGATGAAATGTTAGATCTGAAGATTGAGGTTAGAGAGCTAATGGAGGATACTGTGTGTTAGCAGATAGTGCAGATCTCCTGGAAATTTAACTAGGTGCAAGTTATTTCTCTTGGTAGCACAGCACTGTTGAATTCTCAATTCTAATTGCGCAGAAGGTGTTGAATTATTGATTTATCGTTTCTACAGTAACAGCGCGTTCACAGGGATATGTATGGCAGGCGCGCCATATAAACTGTAAACCTGTAATTGTTGATATGGTAAAGTTTTCCCTGACGAGACATCTACGGAAGGAGTCTCCAATGTCAACGCCTTGTAACAGTTAGAAATAAACATTTTCCGAAGAGTTTTCACTTAGTGGAACCAGACATTTGCTAGCTGTCTCTAAGGCCTATCTTTCCATATAACTAATTATATAATACAATATAATGTAATATAATTATAAGTAGAACAATATCACTTAGGATCTTTGTTTTTTTTGTTGTTTGTTTGTTTGTTTTTTCCCCAAAAGTGCAAAGAATAATCTTAATCTAAATGATTTTTAAAAACTATTAAAAGCCTTGCTCCAACATGCTGCTATGTTTGAAAAAATTAATATTTCACATTCATTAGTAACTCTAGAAAATTAGGTAATAGGTAATATTATAGAGAACATGGATAAAGTCTTTGAATTAGCATAAACAAATAGTTAGCTAGCAAACCAGAAGTCTATAAGCTACTTTATGTAAAACGTCCATGTGTGTAGGAACTTTTTTCCCCCCCCTGAGGTAAAGCTTAAATTAATTACGGTTTTATAATTAAAAATAAAATACATAAAACGTTATTGCCTTTACCATGTTCCAACACACAACCATGCTTAAGGCGATAAAATTAGCAACTGGAATTGAATCCCATAAAAGCCCACACAGCATCAAAATAGATTTTAGATTACAAAGAAGGCTACATTACAATAAAAGATTACCAAAAAAATAATAATAATTGTGGAATGATGGGATGGCTTGGCTTTAATATCTGTGCAAATGCAAGCATGAATAAAAGTGGCATCATGTACATCCATCTTTGTCAGAAATTAAGGAATATATATTACTTTGCTATTCCCTGACTGTTCCCGGAACAGTAAGTCTGTGCTGTCCACTCTGGGCTGTGTATCTGCGCTCGTATTCACCAATCTGTTCACCCCTCCACCCCCGAGGAAAGCCAGTCTCTCCAGGGCGATCCTTTCTCGCTGCTTTGATTTATGGTCATGTGTTGTCTTGGTTCACAGCATGCTTGCAAAAATCCCTGCTATAATTGAAGTAAATGATAAAGCTGTCGTCTCCCTCTGCTCTGGAATTACAGAGCAGTGCCCCGGGACAGGAAAGTAATAAAATTAATGCCCTTGATTCAATTTACACACAAACGTAAACTGCACAGCACATGCACACACACAAACCGAAACACACAACACACATCACTCTATAATGGTAAGTAAGCTATTCAGTACAAAGCGTGCATGTTTATCCTTGTGCATTTGAACCACTGTATTGTGCTCACCGTTGTAAGCGTTTGCTCCAAAATAGCAGCGTAAAAAATTCCTCAAATTTTGTCGATCACGTCCCTGACCATTAGGTTACAGCACAATGTCTGAAAAGGAGGCACATTAGACCTTAGATGAAAGGACTTCAAGGGTGAAAGAGGACTGCACTACATTACAACTACATCGGAATGCTGTTTGAAGAATTAAGAAAAAAGAAAAAATTATATATATATAAAATCTTGTTTTCTGAATGTACCAGTTGGAAAGGAAACAGTAATTCAGATATTCAGTAATATTCAGCAATTCAGGATTATGTTTTTAAAATAACGTGCCAAAGCTCTGCTGCTTTCTGCCTTCGCCAATTTTGCAGTTAGAACCCTGATTTACTATTTTAAACTATATTACCCATGTCATTAAGAAATTGTGCAGCTAGTGGTCCTATTGCACGTCATTCCTAAAAAAATAAGTGCATAAGATACAGTTGTACGGAAACCCTAAAAGGCCATGACTTTACAAAGCCTGTGTTCTCATGATCTCGGGTTATTTATGTTATCATGGTGACATAACGAAGCTTCATTTTTTTTCCCCCTGTGATAACAAGATAATTTTCTCGTGTTCACGAAACTTTTCCCGACAACATTACCGAGTCATTAATATTCAGTCTGTGCTGCAATGTCAGAAGAGCAGGAATATATTGATCAACATGTTACACTCCTGTTCAATCAAGACACAGGATGCTGACAGAGAGATGCAGATCACAGCCAAAATATGTAATTATCACGGGAAAACTGAGTTTTGAGACCTCAGGATCTTGAGAAAATGATGTCTCTATCATGGGAAAACAATGTTTCGTTTTGTCGTGACAACGACAGAAATAACTCAGTTATCGTGAGAAAATGGGCAAAAATAAAAAGTGTAAATTCGTGGCCTCTTAGGGCTTCCATACTGTTGAAAGGAAAAATGTAACAAGATAACAATTTGTAGAAATTAACTAAATGTAGAAACAAAAATAAGCACAAGGATATTTTATACATGTATTTATATGTATATAACTATTTGTGAGTATGCACATTTACCTGAATTAATATAAAGGGAACATTAGCAAAGAAGAAACATATAGCTTTACTGAAATTGTACAATCGTTGTTTCATGAACTGTTGGAAAGAATCAGTTCGCTAAAATGAATCGAACCGGAGCCAACACTGGGTTCGAGTACATCCATCCATTATCTATAGCGCTTTATCCGTCTGGGTGGCGGGGAAGCTGGAGCCAATCCCAGCATCTTGGGG
>JAQQZR010000014.1:14042081-14056134 GCA_030068235.1 Notoglanidium macrostoma
CCAGTCCATCTCTTAGTCCATCCATTCTCAGGTTTATCCCCATGACCATCTCCTTGCCCAACTTTCCATCCATTCTTTAGTCCATCCCTCAATCCATCTCTTAGTCCACCACCAAGTCTATCTCCCAGTATGGCTCACAATCCATTCCTCTAGTCTATCCCCTACTCCATCACCCAGTCCATTTCCAAGTCCATCTCATAGATTATCTCCCAGTCCAGCTTCTAGTCCATTATATAGTTTATCCCCAAGTCCATCCCCCAGACCTAACTCTAAGCCCAAACTTATATCCATCATTCAGTCCAAACCTTAGTCCATCCCCTAGTCCACCACTCAGTCTATCTCCCAGTATGACTCCCAATCCATTCCTATAGTCTATCCACCAGTCCCCCAGGCCACATCCTAGCGCAACCTCCCATCCATCCTCCAGTTCATCCCATAGTCTATCTTCCAGTCCAACTCATTGTCTATCCCCTAGTCAATTCTACTTTCTACAATTCTTCTTCTTTCAATCATAGTATCACCACCTTTACATAATGAGTAATAGTCTTACAGAATAATGGGATATTTAGAGGCGGCAGTGTTTTTGCCAATAATATCAGGCCAAGCTATTTGAATTCCAATCATGTGCATGTATTATTAAATTCCTTACAATCTTCTGTATTGTTTTGAACCTGTTCAAGTGTTTTGAACCTATTCAAATGTTTTTCACCTCATCTAATGGCATGCTTTTATTATATTTCAAGTTTCTAATAACAAATGAACACTTTTTACCTCTTGAATTTTGGGGTATGCAATGTAGAGTTTGTTTCATCAAGAGCACTCACGTAACTCACTGTGACTTTATGAACTTGTTCATTAAATTAAATTTCCTTATAACTTAAAACTTGAAGCTACACCCCTGAGTTACAAGAGATGAGAGTCCTCCATCCTGTTTTGGTGAACGTGGGATAACAGCCACTTAAAAGTGGCATACTATGCATATTACTCATATTAAGATTTGCCAGTATTAAAGATAAGTACTACCCAGTATGTAAATAACATAAATATTTTCAGTTCTACAAAGATGTCTGAATGATGCACCACTCAATTTATGGTATACTATATCACAAATAGTTTGATTTAGTGATTTTCAATATATTTATTAAAGTAATGACAAAAACTGAAGTGCTGTTTCATTGTTGTAGGTAGGCCTAAGTGTTGTATTGTTACATTCTCGGTGTAATCTGTATGGTGGATGCTCCACATGAAAGAAAAAGTGTGCAATTATTGATATTTTTGGTAAGGAGACATTTAGATAATATTATTAAAGGACTCTTCAGTGTCAGTGATTTGTAACAGGCAAAGATGTTCTCCAACATGGAAGAAGAAGAATTTTTGTCACATATATATCACTTCACAGTATATTCTTTTCTTCACATATCCCAGCTTCTTAGGAAGTTGGGGTCAGAGCATGGGGTCAGCCACCATACGGCACCCCTTGAGCAGAGAGGGTTAAGGGCCTTGCTCAAGGGCTCTGCAGTGGTAGATCGGCAGTCCTGGGGCTTAGCCCCTGCTCTACTCCTGACCTTCTGATCAGTAAACCAGAGCCTTTACCACTGAGCCACCACTGCCCCTTTTCAGAACAAAGGACAAGCTGCACTTCTTCGCTTCAAGAGAGAGAATTAAAAAGGTGATGGAATGACTGTTTATAGCTGCTGTTACATTAGTGAGAACAGGAACCTCTTTTTTTTTATATCCTTGCATAACATTAAATGCAACTATAAACTGATAAAAAGTATGTGTTGTTCTGTTATAAATAAAATTTATTAATGTTGGCAAATTGTTTTGAAATAAGACATTTCAGAGTGTGCTGTTATTGGAATAAAATGATCACAGCTGGCATTTGTCTGCTTCATCACACCACCCTGTTGTTGATTATTTTTTTAGAAAAGCATGATTCTAACAAATTTTTAATCTAAAAATGTATCTATTTTTTTTTTTATTAAATAAAAGAAAACCTGCACAATCATCCCAGGCTTCCAATACTGAATTTGTTTGATAGGTAAGCCACAGGTAATGTACTAAATGAAAACTGTTGCATACTTTATTATATAGTGCATACTACAAGTAATAAATAGCATGTACTATACATTATATAATGTTGCACTATACAGGATGCCATGTCAAACACATGGCCACCCCAGGGACTGTTCAGTTTAGAAAACTGCACCATAAAATGTCATGTTTTTGTTCTGTAACATTTGTTTAGTGGACTGCACATTTAATCACAAGTCTATTTGACTGTGTGACTGTTTTCCCTTAGCGCCAAGTCCTGCCTCCTGGAGAGGAGAGGGGGAGACATAATACAATCTGATTTCTGTTCATATCTAGCATTCACACAAAGAGCTGAAGGGCATCATTTGTATCAGGAGCCCACACTGCTTTGCCCATTTAAAAAACATTCAAGACCAACAGGCTGTATTTGGCAGTGAGTTTGATTGATACGAGGGAGCCGTGCCGATTAGAGATGTATTTTATTTGATTCACATCAATGAAAGATACGCCCTGCTATTATTTCTGCCAGAACACTTCATATTCAATCCAAAACAATTTACAAAGTCACTATTTCATTGGTTATGCCAAAACCCAATGTCCTCATGTTGGATTCAGTCATAAAAAAGATAATAAGAAATAGGATAATGATTCAGCTATTGTGAAAATGGTGAAAAATAAAAATAAAAAAAGTGGTATAAAACTGGGTTATGGGTAATAAGGATTATCTAATTTTCTGAATAACTCAGAGTCATGGGAAAAGGGAGCATGAGATCGACCTTAGGTTGAGTGGAGCTTCTGGAGTGATGTTGTCGCTGTACCCTATCTTGGTGGTGAAGGGGAAGGTGAGCCATGAGGCGAGGCAGTCGGCCTACGATCCTTACCCTCATCTATGGTCATAAACTTTGAATAAGAATAAGATCGCAAAAACATGTAATGCTGAAATTTGTTTTCTACACAGGGTGGCTGGGTTTACTCTCCGAGATCGGATGAGAGGTTCGGAAATCCAGGAAAGGCTCAGAGTATACCCGCTGCTCCTCCACATTGAAAGGAGCCAGTTGAGGTGGTTTGGGCAACTGGTAAGGATGCCCCCAGGTACCACACTTTAAAAGTGTACCATGCACAGCCAGCTGTGCGCAGCCCCTGAGGCTTACCCAGGACTCTCTGGAGGGATCGCATCTCCAAGCTGGCCGAGGAGTAGTTGGAGATCCCCCAGGAGGATTCGGAAGAAGTTGGTGGAGATGGATATGCCTGGACATTTCTGCTCCACCTTCTGTTACTGGGACCCTGAAATGGACTATTGTTATATAACACCATCCTGTCACTGATTATTTTCCTATAAAATCTCTCCTAAATGTTTTTGAAGGACAGTTTTCACATGGTCAGCACATAATCCACTAAATATCTAGACATTAGTCTTTGAGTCAGCACTTTATAAGTTAAAGCAGCACTGTTGGTGTTAATTCATATCTGGGATTCTGGCTGCCTGTAGGATTCTGAGCCATTTTTTTTTAAATATCACCACCTTAAAGCTCATAGTATCTTCTGTCAAAAATACAGAAAACACAAAGGTAATAAAGAGAAGTTGGGAAATTTAGTCAATATGTATTCTTTATCTTCCATGTACATTGTTGATAATCTGCCATCAACAGACTAAAAAAAGAACTAATTCATCACTGTGTATCACATCTGATCTCTCTAGGATTTAATTGCTGCTCTGATGACCTCTGCACAGATCTGCTGATTAATCATGCATGCAGTACAATTCTATATGGGGACATAGTGAGAAAAACCTTATGCATTAATTAAATTAGTGATACAAGTGTAGGCTACTTTATTTTATGGAAAATTATACATTCAAACTTGCTACTTTGACCCTTTCAAGAAATGGACTTATGAGTGGAATTATGTAACATGAGCCCTTTATTAATATAAAATCGGAATTTTTAGAGGAACGCTTTACCGCCCCGAAACACATTAAAACACTGAAAGATTTGTCATGTTTTGGAATTCTGATGTTAATTTGTTGGTTGGTGTGGTGATGTATTTTCATTACTATTATAAGTTAGTTGGGTGTGTTATTGAGCTGATGTAACAGGGGCCATTTATATTGCTAGCATAGTTTCAATGGCATTTAAAAAAACTTAACATAGGTGATAATGGTGAGGTTTTGTGGTCAGAAAAAGAATTATCAATACATACCTAATTTTTGTAACATAAACACCATTTAGCTTTGAGACAGGTTTCAGTTTCCACATGACCAAGCAGCCTGTAATAGATGCCTTCTTCAGCAAACGGTACAAAATCCTCTGCACAATTAGACGGGCAGTGTAAATCAGGACACAGCATCCGGATCGATAAAGATGACATGAGCTCGTGGAGCATGGGTGGAGGAGGAAGCATGGCTTTTTAATGGGATTTGTTTGGTCTTTGATGAGCTGTTTCACTCTCTGTTGTGCTGCAGGATTTAATTCTTCTTTGGTGCTATAAGAAACATTTGCAAAAGGTGGACGTGAACAGAGATGACTCACCAGATCTCCTTCCAATATTTGGTGTCTGGACTTGTCAGGATACTTCATGGGATTAGCATAATATCATAAAAATAGATGTTTCTGAAGATCTTCTGAGTTATTCGTGCGTTAAACTCTTTCTACTGTCTTCATAAAAGTTTATGAACCCTTTATCATTGCCTTAGGTCACTCACCAAGAAGTACCACCTCCTCAAACAAGATAAATCTGCTCATTATTCATCATTAAATCATCTAAAAGGTTCAACCCAAGTGGAAAGGTTAGATATACAGTAGATTTACAAGACCTATGCTGACCCTATGCTGCACAACATTGGATGCTTATTGCTATGTCCACATTAAAACATTTTAGTTCTTAAACATATCACTTTTGCCACATTTACGGCTGACATCCAGACTATTTTAGTTTTCAAGCCCCTAAAATGGAGAGTTTTGGAAACGCCGCTGGTCTGGTTTTAGTGTGAGAGGTTTTTTTTTAGTGTGGATGAGGGAAAACGGAGGCTTTTGGAAACAATGACGCACGTTTCTATCATGTTCATGCCATGATGTATCCTTCCCTGATTCGTCACGCTCTTATCATGTGACCCTTCTCTGGAAGAAAACACATGGCCTCAACTTGGTGACTGCAGCACGGATAATGAATTACAAGCATTGCTGACCTTGTTGTCTTAGCAGTTCAGTTCTTTTTTTAATGCTAGAACTGCCTACATGCACCAGAGGCAAAGTAATGTATTATTTGAGAGCTCTGCAACTAAGAAACCAACTACAGAGTAGACAAGCTGCTTCCCGTTTATACCGGCATGCGCATGCCCAGTGTATCATGTGCTATGCGTTCTCAGGCATGTTAGTACGGACCGAGATTATTTCTGATACAGAACTAAAACATTCATCTGGGCGGAGATCATGTTCATTTTAAAACACTGTTTTAAAACTTAAACATATTAATTATGTAAAATGAATTATAGATGTTAAATTGCTCCTGGTTTGTAATTACTGATGATTAGCTTGAGACCTATTCTGACATGACATTTGCTCAGGTTTTTGACTTCTATAAGCAGTTCCTGTTGTAAATCAGGGATTTCTTTTACTCTATTTGAGTTGTGTATCGTTGTTAATCATACTTGTACTCTTCCTACTTTGATCCTACTATCCAGTCAACCAGAGGATCATGGCTTTCCCTTTTGAGTCTTACTTTCTCTCAAGGTTACTTTCTGATCTTAGTAGGTGTCTTTCTGAGTTATTCACCACTGTGATTTTCAGATGTAATTATAGCATTTAGACTTTCTGTAAAGCTGCTTTGTGGCAATGAATGTTGCTAAAAGTGGTATTTAAATGAGTAAAAAAATGTGGCAAAACAACGGTGCTCTGGTTCAATCCTGAGCTCAGATTATTGTCTGTCTGGTTTCAGATGTGTGGGTATCCTTTGGGATCTCCTAAATGAAAGCATCATGGGGTTTCCCTGCATCCAATGAGCTGTGGGAGTACAACGGATTCTAGATTTTCTCATGAAACCTGACAGACCCACCTACAATCATTAGAATTTCAATGCATTTGTTGTCAGGACAAAAAAGGATTAGAAATTGGAACCCAGACTCTTTTACATAGGTCTTGATATCATGTACGCAACCCCCGATTTTACCTCTTATGAATAAAACAACTGATCATTGATTGCTACAGATTTCTAAAGGCATGAGATGCCTTTCTGTCCAACCCCTAGTCTGTATATTGGTGAGAAAAAGAGAGCCTGTGGCATTAGTGTCCAGAGTAATAAATACTAGGAATGGATTGTTTCACCAATAAACCACCACTTCCTTCTGTGTAGCAGAACAGATGGAAGGAAAATGTGTGTTGAGTTGAAAATAAGAGAAAATAATAGTGAATGAAGATAGTAGTATATTCAAGCAATACAAGAGCTATACAGCATGTTTGTTTGCTGTTTTTTATTCGTAAGCATATACTTGCATAGTGAGAGAGACACACATGTCAAGCCTGCATGAAATCCTGAATGATGACTGTTTTATAGAATAGGAGAGAGTGGGAAGAGATGGAGAGAGAGATGGAGAGAGAGAGAGAGACTTTATCCTGTCGGAATGGATTCCTATCCTCGTTCTTAAATCTGATAGGATCAATTTCACTTCAAAGCCAATTTTCTAGCAATGCAGTCATGGAAAAGACACCAACAGGTTTTACTACTTTGGGATCCTCTCATAATATGCATTCAACCCTTCCTTCATTCATCTTCAGTAAGCACTTTATCGCGGTCAGGGTTTCTGGATCCCAGGAACACTAGGCATGAGGCTGGAATACACCCTCTGGATAGGACTCCTCTTCATTGCAGGGTACTATATGCGCACAATCACACCTCAATGTCCAATAAACATCTCCTTACAGAAAATTTCACAGTATTTTAAAAAATCCGCTTATGTGGCATGTCCATCATGCAACTTCCTGTTGTTACTGCAGAAACAATAATGCATTCAAACGAGTGCATTAATATAAACCATTTATAATTTATGGTACAGCTGTCAGAGCTGCTGTTATAGATAATGTCTGAACAGCTTCTGATCAACCAGATTAAAGATTTCTCAAATGCCGTCATATAAAATCTAAAATAAGCAAATGGGTTTGGTGCATCTCTAGTCTTTAAGATATACATTAAATGGTCAAAAGTATGTTTACTACTGACCATCGCATCAATATGTGGTTCTTCCCCAAACCGTTGCTATAAAGATGGAAGCACACAATGGTCTAGAAAGTCTTTGTATGCTGTAGTATTACAATTTTCCTTGGAACTAAAAGGACCAAACCTGTTCCAGCATGACAATGCCCCTGTGCACAAAGCAAGCTCCATGAAGACACGGTGTGTTAAGTTTGGAGTGGAAGAACTCGAGTGTCCGGCACAGAGAACTGACCTCAACCCAACCGAACACCTTTGGGATGAACCTGAACGGCAACTTCATGCTAGGCTTTCTTGCCAGACATCAGCGCCCAAGCTTTTGTGCTCCTGTGGCTGAATAGACAAATCCTCACAGCCGTGCTACAAAATCTATTCAGAAGCCTTTTCAAAAGAGTTGTTTTGGAGTGGATGCTCAATACTCATTCACATAGTGTACCAAATAAAAGTCTTCAGACCGCAGGTTAGTACTGCACAGACTGATGGAGTGCCCTGTCTATTTAAATACTGTGTGTGTAGGACAATTTCCATGGGTTAGCACACGATGATTGCGGGTTTCCCCCGAGATGGACTCACAAGACGCCTTTCAACTGGAAGTAATGTTGGTTGGCCTTTTCCAGCAGCGGCTCTAGCCATTTTGGAGACAAGGCTAATGACTTCGGGGAAGAATAACATGTTATACCTACAAGCATAAAAGCCATTTCATTGTGAATTATTCAGAAGCCTGGTGCTTAATGCAGTTCCTCTCTTTGGAGCTGAGGGCAAAAACTGTGATGGAAAATAATAACACATAAGAGCACAAAGAGAGAGACTGTGTGTGTGTTCGGGAGAGAGAGAGAGAGAGAAAAGGAAGCACTATTATTGCCAGGTTCATTTCAAATTAATGAAGAGTTGTATAATTTTGTGCCTGTTGTGCTCAGATTGTTAAGGTGATTATTAGACCAGAGAGAATTCCTGTGGACTCTTCAAGCTGCTGTCGGAAGGGAGAAGATAGAAGAAGAGAACAAGCAACAGTTCAGTTCTATCCAGCACCCCATGGGGTAAGAGGATATTTCTAAACATGAGGGGTGTAATGTAGGCGGTGATGTGTAGATGTAATGTGTATTCTCATGCAGGCCAGAACACTATCTGGGTCTGTTCAGTCTTCCAAATAGCCATGTATATGTTTTCTGATTTTAAACCTGATGTGGGCGTGGCCTAAACCAGAAAAGGAATTCTGGCTCTGACAGTTCCTCAACCTCAGGTACATCACCCAAGTTCTCACACTAGTGGACTAATACTAGTCCAGTAGTGGCACCTACGAATATAATATATAATGTAAACGAATCCCATGTTAATTATGTCTTTATTTTTTAATCTTGCAAGACGACTCGCTCGAACCACAACCAAATAAAAAGACAAATAGTGCACCTTCTATTCAAATCTGTATCTGTTTATTATCTGTTCATTCAATACAGATTTGGTTACACCCTTAAGCAGCAGTCACCCTGGGCTCAAGAGCAAAAATAATGCTGAAATCGTACATCTTCGGGAAAGGACGCCATTGCCATCACATGCACTGACCTTCATGACTGAACTCTGACGACATTGACTTGATGGTTTGAAGGCAGCCTTTCTTTGAACAGCAGGATGCCACGTAGCAAACATCCAGCTTTTAGAGCATGCTAATGGGGTGAACGAGTCTGCGAGATTCATCAGAGGAGAGATGGGAATGGACGGCGGATCTGAATGAGATGACAGGATCGTTTGAAGCAACAGCTTCTCTGCTACAGTCTGCATGTTAAAACATTTGGATTGATTTGATACAAAAACTAATAACATTAGCAGTCCATTTTCCCTGACACAGACAGGGTGGGATGTAATCACGGCAAGAAAAAGAAACGCAACGTTTATTGGAATGAAAAAAAAAAAAAAGTCGGAGAGATCCTATTACATGGATCATGACATTTTACAAAATCCTGACTCACCTCCGATTAATAAAGCAAACACTCATTGATTTCCAAAACCTTGAGGCTCATTCTACCTTATCCTTGGAAGAGTGAGACAATTTGTAATGATGGTTTGTTTCCCCAGAAAAGGTCAGGTGTTTTCAATTTGTTACAAGCTCACTGAATATAAATTCTCATTGCAAATCTCCATGTGGCCAAAAAGCTTGATCTTTTACCTAACAAGCCACAGGTGTAACAAGTCTAACAATGTCTAATCAAATGGCTTAAAGTGGATTAACTTTGACTTTGCGCTTTGGAAATGGTAATGGAGGCGGATGCCAGTGCAGGAGTAATTTTACTCAAGTGAAAAGACACGAAACGCAAAGACCATGTAACAAAATAAGGAGTAGAGAAACAAGGTAACTACATGAATAGGACATGAATTGGGTGACAATGTTAAAAGCTAGGCAATGAAGAAGATGTGTCTTAAAGATTAGTGCAATTTAGACAATGTGATTCAGGTGCCGTGATCATGTGACATGCTGGGACTGATGGATGGTATAGTTGTAGCTGCATGACACGTTTTCAACCTTCCCAAGTTCTCCCACACCTCCCCATTGCTACGCTCCCTCCACTGGCTTCCTGTAGCTGCCCACATCAGATTCAAAACACTCGTTTGCCTACAAAGCCAAAAATGGACCAGCACCGTCCTACCTCAAAGCACTTCTCACACCCCGCACTGCACCACACGCCCTCCAGTCCTCCAGCACTGCTCAACTGGTCCCACCATCTCTCAAGGTACAAGGAAGGCTTACATCTTGATTCTTTTCTGTTCTGGCAACAAGGTGGTGGAATGAAATCCCCCCAGATATCGGAACAGCTCAGTCATTGGGTGTCTTCAAACCATGACTAAAGATCTACCTCTTTCTATGCTTTCTTACTTTTCTACTAAACCAATGGTATTCTTAGCCTGGGTCCTAGTGAACCAGTATCAGGATGTATTTACTGATAGAGACTTCAAAGCACTTGAGCAAGTCGCTCTGGATAAGTGCATCTGCGAAATGCCATAAACGTAAATGGAAATGTTTATGTATAGTTCAGCACCATTATTAGCCCTACCATGACAGGAACCAAGATTATCACCATCAACAACCATGAAGAAAAATACACTGTGTGGCTGAATTCTATACCAGACATGTTCTCCATATCGCATTACGTGATGAAGATTCTCAGTAGACCAGTGCTTATATGTTAGAAAACAGTTGCTGGACATGTGAAAAGACTATAAACTTTATATTACTGAATTGTGGAGTGTTTTTCATTGTTTTCATCGTTTTTGTGTTTTTGGGGGCGGGTCAGAAATGGTGGCACGCCTAATTAGCATAGCTCCTCCCCTAACACTACAACTTATACATTTTAGAGCGCATTAGCATGAGTGGCTCTCCCACTCGTTTGAGAGTTATGATACGTACATGAGTTCAGTTTGCTAGGTAGCTATGCCAAATCTTGTAAAGTGACAAATTATATTTTGTACCATGTTATTTAATAATAATTATTTAGCTAGGTGCCCTGTGGTGGACTGGCGACCTGCGTAGGGTGTACCCCGCCTCTCGCACGAACATGCTGGGATTGGCTCCAGCTTCCCCGCGACCCAGACGGATAAAGCGCTATAGATAATGGATGGATGGATGGATTTAGCTAGGTTGTGCTAGTCAGTAATATACATTGCTAACTTGAATACTTGGTAGAAGTATGAGAGAGAAAATTCCCATTCTGTTGCAGACTGAGAGAAACGAGGTTGATTCTCAGGTAAGTCTGTGTCCTCTGGCTCCGAACTGGATTCAGGTTCTGACATGACCTGCTAGCATCCATATGTCAATTCATAGTGGTGAAAGAGGCGGTGTCCTGTGTGGTTTCTGCATTTTCACCGGACACGCCCCCAGCGTCTCTGAGAAGAGAATTCCGCTTATTTTTTTCACGATCTTGAAACCTAATTATATATACGCTTCATGATTTTTTTCAATAATTCAAATTTGGCTGGTTGTTTAATAACACATTTTTCTGTGGTGTGCTAAACTCAGTTTTATTGCTTTACCCAGTCTTTACAGAAAATGACTGCACTCTGCATTTTGTAAGACACGGCATAAGAAATAGGCAAAAAAATGATACCTGTCTTTTAATGAGTGTGTTCCTGTGTGTGTGTACATAATAGCTAGCGATAGGTAGTAGAAATTTTTTAATCCTCCCATTCAATATCATAATGAGGCATCATCGCTTTCTAATACGCATGAAAGCAGCGTATGTCTGAGCGAAGACCTGGTCACTTTCGGTCACTTCCTGTGCATAATGACTTGAATAAATGCATTTAATGAAGGAGAAGAACATCAGAATGCTGAATATCGGTCTGTCATGTGGCAAGGTCAATAGATACTACACAGGAAAGTCGCTCCACTTCAGCAGCAGACTGGCGCGGCAGTTAAGTATGACCTTTAACCCCATACAGCATCTGTGAAACGCCCTAGACTGTAACAGCAGGAGATGCCGTGACCTTCTGTCTCCTCATGACCGCCATCTTCATCATGCCCTTCTGGAAGAAAGAGGAGAATATTAGCATTAGCCTTACTTTCAATTTTTTTCCACATTTTCTACCAATGTGAAGCCTTTAAAAAGAGCTTTGAGTTTTGAAATCCTCATAATATATCATCCATATTCTCCACATTCAGAGGTTCATTAGTGGCTCATTGTGTGGGATGCTCACACAAGGTACTGAGGGACTACACTTTTTGTTTATGGGTGTTATTGTTGTTTTTTTCCCTTTGATTGTTTGTATTTGCGTGGTTATTCATGCAGTGACATTCATAATCTCAGAGCCGCTTTTGTGCTTTTTTCCTCATCAGTACATTTTATAAGTCGCTTGGAGCAATTTTCTTTAGACATGCTTTGAAATTTTAATTACTGGAATATATCAATAGCATTCAAATATTAAATTAATAAACCTTTGGACGAACAATGGCATACAAATGTCGAGGGTGTATCACTAAATCATGTGAGGTGAATCGCTGGGGTGAATTCTATGCAAAGACAATCACAAAGAGAAACATTACATTTACCCGAGTTCCACATAAAAATCTACCAAAATCTATCCAACAGTACACAGGAACCTTTTACAATCTTGGTACTCGGCGTTCGGATTTTGAGTTTGGACTCAAAATGTGCAATATAAATAAAGATTATTATTATTAAATTATTATTACTGACTGTCCTTTTGATAAGCTTATGCAATATCTAAACAGAGGCTGCACTGTGATCCTTATTTCATTCTAAGCACTGTTTGTTGAGAGTCTCCCAGCTGCTTATGTCATGGCCACACCAGTGGACCAAAGCCCAGAGTAATTGGACCTCTGGGGAGGAAAAGAGCATCTCCCGTGGCTTCTGCCTCATCTCTGGAGCCAGATAGAATAAATGAATTGGGGGAAGGGGATCTCTCGCATTGCTGACAACCAAGCCTGAGTTACAGATTCAGAAAGAACCAACTGAAGAAGAGGGCCGTTTCTCTTGCAATTTTCTCTCACGCGTTTTTCGTCACACTTCAAACAAATGTCATACAGGCGATCGGCAAAATGACACAACAAGGCAACGTGGCAAAGACAGAAAAAGTGAGAGCGAGATAGAGATAATGGAATGCAAACTCCCCAGGAATATTTCTTTTTTCTTTTCCCCTTCCTTCCTATTTCCTCATGCTGGCGCCTGAAGGTTTAAAAGCAGATTTGTTTATTGCCGCAGGAAGAGTTTCGGAGGTTCACTGAGTGGTTGTGGGGCAGCCAGGGAGAGATGCCAAGAGCAGACTGAATGAAAAGTACCCTGTCGACTGCCAGGTACATTCTAGTCTCACCTGTGTGAGTTCCCACCATGAGATCAGCTCCAAACACATTCGGCGACTTCACAGATTTTGGCCGGAGCCCAAGAGGACGGAGTTTAGCTTAGTAATGAATTGGAGGAGACGCAGGGCCTTCTTAATTACACCATTAATTACAATCCAGGAGTAGCCATATGACATCGTAAACACAATAACTACTGCAGCCAAGCGTGGGACTGGCCGGGAAGATCCACATCATGAATATTAACAGACAGAGAGCGAGAGAGAGAGAGAGAGAACATTGTATCCACAGTGAGATGGCTGCCAGAGAGTGGGTGAATGTTTCATTCAAGGCATCAAACTGTAATTACAATAAATTATCTCCACCGAAACAGAAAGCAATAATTACACAGAAGCTGGCAGTGATACCTGCTATTGCAGAGGGCTGTGCGTGATGATGTACTGTCTCCTACTTATTAACCAGTAGATGAGACTGAAGCTCTCAATTCTGACTGAAAAGAAAGATGCTGAGTTTTATCATGAGCTGAATGTCGATGAGCTGCATTGGCAAAATGGCATATTGGATGTTGGAAAGATGACTACTTATTATATATGAGATGTCGTGCAAAATGTAAACCCCACCCCGAAACAGCAATCGACCGATTGTTTCCTACCATAGCAACTGGGATCTCAGACAAGCCTTCAGTCAAATTCCTTGCATGGCTTTACAGTACTGCTTTCAACAATAGACATTGTCAGAATGCAGCTTAACAGAAATCCGGATCTAGATTTACAATTGGATCGATTAGGCAGGCTAGAGGTGACAGTGGAGTGGAACAACTCCTTGATGGGGACACGAGGAAGAAACCTTGAGAGGAACCAGACTCGGAATGGAGTCTGTCCTCTTCTGGTAGGTGTAGAAGAGTAAAGACAAATGGTGCGAAGTGTGATGGAACGATGTCTACACCCTGTTCCAAATTATTATGCAAATTCTATTTAAGTGTCACAAAAATTAGATTTCTTGGTTTTCAAATAA
>JAQQZR010000014.1:14078634-14090905 GCA_030068235.1 Notoglanidium macrostoma
TTAAGGTTATTTTTGTGACCATTTTGAGTTTTTCTTTCATTGACTGAAAGGTACCAACAATTTTGTCCACGTGTGTAGCAGAATCCACAATGCTTTCAACCTCCACCAGACCACTAGCTGAGAAAATCAGTGACTCACCTCCATATTTTACAGTTAGTTTTGGGGCTTTCCTGTTTTTTTGCAGCCATGATGATAGTGTTTATTCATTCTGGGTTCATGTGACCACAATACACAACTCTAAATATTATATATGCATATTAAATATGACTTATTAACTTGAATAAGAAAATCCACCCAAGGCTAAGTCTTAACCTCCTTGCAGAAGCAGCCGAGTTATGGGCTAAACAATCCTGGTGCTTACGGAATTCATGATACTGTACATTATAGCATCATCCCACTTGAAATATATTTTCAATTCAGACATTTTGGGAAATTCTCTCAGAAAGTACTTCTTTTGTACAATAGCTTGCTATTATAAAGGGTGCAATCTAATAGTTCATGTTTATACCTGAAAACCTTCTTTGCCTTCATCACCATTCTCCTCAATGTGCTCTTACTGTTCGTATACATTCAATTTCGGTTAGATTTCTGCTCCAGGGCGCCCCCTTCCCTTTTTTTCTCTTCTTTTCCTCTTTTATTTGGCCCTGATTATGTTGGAGTGCTGCAGTTAGTGTAGTGACAAAAAGAAACCTGACACCCAGTCTGATTTATCATTTTATGTAGGTCAGTCTAGACCTTAACATAACATGCAGCAGGAAGGATGGATGCCTTTGTTCAGATTTCTCCACTTCCCATTTCTAATCTTGGGAAGAATTTGTGTACAAAGCACCCTAAAAACAAAGCTGACAGCTGTTGCCATTACCAAAGCTGTGCACAGCTCCAGGGAGGTGGAAGCTCAGTAGTGAAAGCACTGGACTACGTTTACAGTTTAAATCCCAGCGCCGCCAACGTGCTCTTATTGAGCCCGTCGGCAAGTATAAATGTAGCATGTAATGTCCTTTCACTTTGTTAAGTTACTATGATTAAAAGTGTCTACCTAATGCCATAAATACATATTCAAATCGAAGCAAATCTACGTATGTGTAGCATATTGTGCTAACTGGGTAATTAAATGGGTCAGTATATATAGGATTGAACAATCTCACCTGTCATGTGCTCTGATTATTATTTCACTTGAATGGCACGGCAAGCTTGGATATAGGACTCATTAGTTGGTGATTAAAGAGTTTTATCACTTTTTTTTGTTTGTTTTTCCTAATAAGACAAACTTTTATTTCACACTGCATTCCCTGGACCTTTAACAACAATTAAGGAAGTGCTTTAGTTTCTGAATAGCTCCACCCCCGAATAAACAACAACCTATTTATATCACACTTGTTGAATACAGACATACGTTCATTCGCCGTGAATCATCATGAAAAATTTCGACGTTTAATTTAGTTCCAAAATCGACGGCCACGTCAACAAAAGGCCACACGGCAAATCGAGTGCTATTCTGTGTTCGCTTTACTCTTATTATTAGACTTAATTCAGTTTTACTTTCAGCATATTGCAGAAGTTATTTGGTTATGCATCTTGTTGCCAGGTTACAGTTTTCAGTCTTGTGAATCATCTACTTGATGAGAATACAGTAGATACAGCAAAGGGATCATTCAGTTAAATAAACTGTACCACAAGTGCTGTTGAATTCTACATTCTGATTGATTCAAAGCATCTTTAAAGAGTCCGGAACGACATCCTATGGACAGATGAGACCAACTTGCACCAGTATGATGGGAAGAGACGTGTATAGAGACGGTAAGGAACTGCTCATGATATGAAGCATAGCACCTTATCTTATGGCATGGGCATGTGTGGCTGCCAATGCCACTGATTCCCTTGGGGGTATTTATTGATATTGTGACTGCTGACGAAAGCAGCAGGATGAGTTCTGAAGTGTAGAGGGATTTAATATCTGCTCAGATTCAGCCAAAAGCTTTAAACTCATTGGGCAGCACATTACAGTTCAGATGAATAGCGACCTGAGGCATACTTTGAAAGCAACCCAAGATGATGAAAATAAAGAAGTGGAATATTGGCCAGTTTAGGCAATGGCCAAGTCAACCTGATGGGAATGCTACTGGGCATGGTTTTCCCTTTCACGGAAAGATAAACTGAGGGAAAAATTCCCCCAAAACAATAATGAAGTAAAGATCGCTGCAGTGAAGGCCTGGTAGAGCACCACTCTGGGTTCCAGACATCAGACAGATACTCACTACAAAGGATTTGCTATCAAATATTAAAAATGACAATAAATTTTATGATAATGTCAGTCCAAATACTTTTGGTTGGGTAAAAAAATGCTTTTATTTCTGTACAGTTCATCCAATTTAGGTGTATTAAATTAAATAATTACAATAATTAAAATGTCCTCAAAATTATTTAAATGAAAGCAGAAAGTCTGCACTTTGAGCTGACATTAGCTGGGTTTCCATTGCAATTTTGCACGAAATTGAAGCAATATTTAAAAAATTTCGACAACAGACAGTGATTCTAGTGAGTGATGTTTCGCAATTAAATCTGGGTTTTCTCCTCTCTTGCAATAGTTCTTATTACGGAGCTCAGTTTAATCAGAAAAGTAGCATATCCATTCGCTCTTCATGTCATGTCATGTGATATAAATGTGAAAAACGTGTTTGCATTTAAGTTTTGTGAAATATTGCTCTAACGCATTGTCTGAAAAACCCCTTCATGTGAGCGTCCAAAAAAAATTTTTTGCGATTGTATTTGGAATTTACGTTTTCCCATTACTCGCTTTCCCGTTCCACTTACTCGTTCGTGATTCAAATCGCGCATTAAGCAGGTTAATGGAAACATGGCCATAACTCCTATATACAAGAATTACAATAACTGTCTAAGCTAGTGTCCAAATATTTACGGACTTAATAATTATGGACTTAAGCTGTCTAAACGAAAAAGAACAACTGTTTGCAGTAATGTTCAATCAGTTTTTTCCCCCAACAGACAAAAAGCCACCGGTAGCTTTATATTCAATATAAATGCATGCTGACATTCTATTTTTCATTCGGAGTCATGAATAGAAATCCATGTCCTTGTCCATTTGCAGTCCTTCATCTTGCTATTATTTAAAAAGGCTCAGCGGTTGGTCCAGACTCACATGATGTGCTTCATTCACCGAGAGACTCGGGCCCACCTAATTCACAAAAGCCATTACTTTCCATCGACCTGTTCCTTATTGTACGGCAATAAAAGCAGCTGTTTTCCCTCCCACTGTGACCTGAATATCATGCTGTTTCTTTTTCAGCAGTTAGCAAAGAGAGATACAAATTTCTGTCAAATTATATTTGTCAGAAAAACAAGATTCAATCATTCTCCAACCTAGCACATGATTAGCAGTTATTAACTCATCGACGAGCATCGGTATCAGGTCGTGGCCTTTATGACTACAACGTGAAGCTGGAACCTATTTATATAACCTAATAAATAAGGATATTCAGTTTCCGTCACTGGTTTCTTATGCAGTTCAAATGTGACTTCTTAAATATTCTTGAGTCATGAAAATACTAGCACAATGGTTTGTGCTTTACAGATTCAGTACAGATAGACACAAACAAAATTAAAAACATTTCTAATGACCCTCCCTCTAACCAGCTCGTTAGCTTGTTATGGAAATTATTAGTATGTTTTCATTAGTGTATAATTGCGTGTAAGTACGAATCATTGTGTTTCTGTAACTTGGAAGTACATTACAGGCACCTGACGGCATTCGGGTGGTTGAATCCTACATGGTGGACCTTTAACTACTTAACTGATTGTTCTGCTATTCTTAAAACAGTGGCACATCTGGATTTTATATCTGGCGACATCTGAAATATTTCCCAGGTCCAAATATGTATGTTTATGGATATAAATATGAATGTTTTCCACAACGTACATAGCACAGCTCATTATACTACAGCATGTACAGTGTACACTACATGCACAAAAGTTTGTGGACACCTGACCATCACAACCATATGTGGTTCTTCCTCAAACTGTTGCCACAAAGTCTGAAGCACACAATTGTCAAGGACGACTTTGCATGCTGTAGCATTACAGTTTTCCTTCACTGGAACTAACAGGCCCAAACGCCTGCTTTTTAGACTTTGTAATTGCTTAACGTCTGATATTACTGTCTGCCTGGCGTTTTGACCACTGGCTGCTTTGAGCTTGCCTACATGATTTGGACTTTGTTCGCCGGTGGTTTCTTTTAATAAATTCTCCTGGATTTACCTCCTGCCTCCTTACCTGACAGCAACGTCCAGCTTTCAGTATTTACATAATGAAACGTAGCTTTAACTGGTGCGGAATACAAATTCACGTAATGCAGAACCGTAATTTACTTACATTTTTTTTTTTTTTTTATGTTTTTAAATCTCTTAATTGTTTTTTAAAAATGTATCATTTTATAATAGAACATCAGTGTTAGTGACATGAAACGGGAAAGAGAGTTACACGTTAACATTAACATTGAAGTAATTTGGATGACGAGCTCCTGGTATGAAATGACCTTCAGATGAGGCTCATTTATTCCTTTAAATCATAAACTGTTGGAGCCAATTGGGCTAGGAGGTAACAAGTTGTGTGCTTATGATTAAGAAAAAAAAACATGCTAATTAGCATCCCAGTGCCCCAATGGCATGAAAATTGGGACTGTTTATTCCCGAGCGAGCTGATACTGATGATATGTGCAGCGTCTGCGCTGCCTGTGCTTATTTTCTGGCTGAAATCCATTATCGGGTCATCAGCCGAACCAGCTGATACCAGGCAAAGATGCAAATACACCAACCAACAAACACTCAACGTGACTCATCAACACAGCATGAGGCTCTTGTTTTCAAAGTGACAAATTCTGACACCGAAACTCAAGCCTTCTCATTTAAAACTTCAAAAGCTACCAGACTGAAATCTTTATCAGATGGAAAGTGAAGTTGATGAAAGTTGTGTGCTTTTATTCCCTTTATCTGTCCTTTAAATAGCAGTGTTATGTATTAAGCACTTTGCTTTGATATACGGCTACCTCAATAAGCCAGTTTATCAACGTCACGTTATCGGTTTTTGAATCGGAAAAGGAGCTTGCGTGTAAGAAAGTGTTGGAAACGCTCGCTGGAATTAACCCGACTAATATACAAGACGTTTGTGAAGCTTATATACTATATGCTTAGGGACAAATTTGAATTAGGTCACATTTTACATGAAAAATTGTGCATTTTTCATACTCTTTTCTATGCGCAGCACTTTCACGTGTCCACCTGCAGAAACCAAGAGTAAATTAGCACGTCACATATCGCATATGAGCTGTGTAGCAGATGTGCCAGGTGTTTAATCCCAGATGTTTTCTCTTAGCTGTTTTCATTTATGGTAAAAAGAGTAAGTGTACTTTGCCTTGGCAAAAAACAAAAAGAAAATTAGCAAAGTATGTGGATTAATACTTTTACTTTTTTTCATCCAGACATGGCAACCCTGGTCATGGGAACCCTGGTCATCCAAACAAAGAGCTTCAAAACATTAATCCGGATTTCTTTCAATTGTTCTAGAAGCCACGAGAAATAAACAAATGGAGTTTAATTGCACTATTTTACATGTGGCTTATTCTGTACACGGCAAGTTTTCATTACAACCGGTTAGTAATCAAAGAGCTGAGTGGCCACGTAAATGCCCTCCACATTGTTTACACTGTTCTGACACAAAAAGGACTTTATTACACAGATTAAAAAAAGAAAATAAAGAATGCCTACCAGGCAATCGAATCTAAGAGTGAGAATGCGCTGTGTGTTTTTTGCTCACAGTTTTTAATATTTCATGTTTTTGTGTCATTTTATTGTCCTCAGATCTTCAGATGTGTCTCCGATGTGGTACATTTGCATTTACTCATTCGGTTTACTCCTTAACCCAACTTAAACCTGAGCAGTTACATGAGGGTTACTGGTCTTGCTCAAGGACCCAACAGTGGTAGCTTGGCAGTGCTGAATGAAGAACCTTCTGTTTGGTAGCCCAAAGCTTTTTGTGTCAACAGCTCAACAGACTTTGCCTGTTCTTGTGTTTGGAGAGCTGGTGCTTGGTGCTAATGTGGTGAAGTGTGTGAGTCATGGTAGTGTCTGTATCCAAATAGCTGTGAAAAGATTCTTTATTACTGTTTTCGTCTTCTTCTTCATCATGTTCTTCTTTTTTTGTAAAGGGTGAGAAAGACGATATATAAATTCTACACATTATTATTATTATTATTATTATTATTATTATTGCTGAAAGAGAGTGACTAGATTTGTTATTATTGATTTCACATTAAATACATTGACACGATTGACAATTAAGACCTAGAGATTGGTGATAATTAATTAGTCTCAAAGAGGAGAAGATCATGTTTGAGTGAATTATTCAGCTCTCACATACAGCAGCTTATTAAGAATATATGGGCCCATATGTCATGTTATTAAAGGAAGTGAAGCAAGAAATGTTCTGCTTTCAGAAAAAAATATCTTATTAATCATTCACCAAATGAGGGTTTTTATTTAATTGGGATTGTCCTTTTATATCCATTACACTGACTCGGCTTTTCAGGTCAGAAAGTGAGGACACAGTATTTCCTACAACACAACTAATGTATTATTGCATTTCAGTAAAAATGGAAAATGCAATAATGATGATTTTTTTTTTCAATCTGTTGTATTAAGAATTAACCAGTCTGTTTTTGATTAAGATAATCCATTGTAATTTTTTTTACTAAAACTAGCACTAATAACTAGTACTAAAACTACTAATAACAATCTTGACTGAAACGATTTAAAACAAAATGGTTTATGTGCTTGTCTCCGGTTTTCAAATTTCGGCTTGGCATAACCGTGACTGTTAAAAAAGTAATAAGAATAAAAACAATAAAATATTAATTATCAGTAAAATAATTAAACATGAAGGTGTGATCCAGAAAGGTGATCACATGTCATACTTCCACCGACTATGAATTCAATTGTATAATCTATACTTTTATAATTCTATTCATTATCTATAAAATTTCATGTAATATAAAAAGTACGAAAAAGTTAAATAAATGATCAGGAACAGTGTGACTGTGAAGGTAGGTATAGCACAGAGAGGTAGAATAGTGACTCTGTCCCTCTGAAAGTGTTGGTAAAGCTTCAGTTCCCTGTGGTTACAGGGGCAAATGGTCATTTCTGTCCCCCATTGAGGTGACAAGTCCTGGAGTGTGACCCACAAAGATAAATCTTCCTTCCCCCTCCAGCATGCTAATGAGGCCAAATGATGAATTACAGAGCCAATTAACCCTACTGTAATGTTCACTACTTAGCAATATAGTGCCTTAGAGTTTATATATATATATATATATATATATATATATACACTACCAGTCAAAAGTTTGCACACCCCTACTCTTTTTCATAGGTTTTTCTTTTCTAGTTTTTTTACTTTCTACGTTGTAAAACATTACTGAATACATCAGAACTATGAAGCAACGCGTATGGCATATATAGTGAATTATGTGGTAAACAAAAAAGTGTAAAAAATATATATATATATGTTTCATATTTTAGATTCTTCAAAGTACCCAAAATTTACCGTGATGGTACAATCGGCATTATCTTAACCAGTTTCATGAAGTCGTCACCTGGAATGCTTTTCAGTGAACACGTGTGCTTGTTAATATGGATTACTATAGTTGTTCTATAGGGCTGTTTACTGTATTTTTATCATTTACTATTTACTGTTGCTCTCAAACGCATTAAGAAGGAAAGAAATTCCACTGATAACCTTTTACGTCAACGACCGCTCGACTAAGTAAAGAGAAACGACAGTCCATCATTATCCAGCCTCTTTTAAAGTCATAAACATAAAGAAAAACATTGAATTAGAAGGTTTTGACTGGTATTTATATACACCTTGTAGTACTTTATAGGCGTTTATGCAACAAATAGTTCCAGTTCACTAATTTGATTGGTTGAGCAGCATTCCAAGTGAGCTCATATTTCACAATAACGGCACTGGGACGTGTGTATCCGAGGTAAAAATTCCACTTCCTAGTTGGAAACCGTTACCACGGTAGTGTTCGTGACATCATCAGTGGACACGGCAAACGATTCATTTCAGGAATATAACTTTCGACTGAAAATACGAAAGCTTGTCAAATGGAGAAAAAAGCAAGATGAGACGCCAATTTTACCAGGAACGTACAAATCAATGTGACCTAGCCGACGTGCCATAAAGTCTCACTGGTTATGGCAGTTACTGAAAGCAGATAGAAACATATATAAGAGGACAGTATATAGCCCATAGCCAGTAATAAGACCCCGGTGAAAGTCATGACCACACACACTCCAAGTTCATGGATCTGCTCAATAGAGATCGTGAGTAAGCCATTCACTCTTCCTCGAGACGTGGTAAGGTAAATTGTAATCAACTTCAAAAGAAGAAAGCTCCTGTCCCTGACGCAGTCGTGATGGGTGATGTCAAGCTGAAATACAGGGCAATGCTTAACTTTCCCTTGAAGCTCCAAAAGTTTCTCCTTGTATATTCTGTGCAGTATAATCTACTGTATCATGTCTGCAGAGGAGTTGAGATTTGGAAATGCACTGACAGCTGCCCTTAGTTCTGGTATCCAGAGCAAATTTACAACCTCGCTCAAAGACAGCTTCATGACAGAACACAGAATCACTGTTTATCAAATAAACTAGCCAAGCGCTTTCTCTCCAGTCTTCATTTGTAGTAGTGGTTTAAAATGGCAAGGGATGTTTTTGTTATTTCTGGAGAAATCCTTTATCTGGCAACGTCGTCCGTCAACGTTTCTGGCCAAAGTGTTGGGTCATCAAAAATGCGTCACGCTGCTGCGGGTGAGAAGTCTTGTGGGAAACACTGGCATTTTCAGCGTGGGGTTTCTTCAGCTGAGGATGTAGTGGCTGTGTCCGGAACCTCATCTATGTCAGGCATTTCATTTTTAAAGGGTTCCTGAGCTTTGGCAAACTTTCAGTATTTGAATGTTTTTCTTCAAGCGTCTTTCTTGTCTCAATGCCGCTTGGGTACAGAGGCTTTGGCATACAGTTGGCTACAATAAAAAGCCACCATGCCTTCTGACTGTAGAGGGAATATAAGTAGTAGCTGTGAAAGACTAGTAGGGGGTTAAACTGGTGCTTTAATATGTTGCATGAGACAGGAACGGAGCTCCGGTCATGACATGAAAATAAAAACATATATATCTCGCATCCACCTCTGACTAATTATTTCCCATGACTTCAATTAATTCCCTCTTTTAGTTCACATTTTAATCATTTGTTCGCACTTTTTAGTCACATCATGGCCACATTTTCCTACCATTTTCTTTTTAGGTCATAAGTGGAGGACTGTAGACAGGTACTCTTTTTTTAAGTTTGAAAAAAAGTCGTCTTATGTACGTACTTTTACCTGTATGGGCATTCAACGTTATTTAAAGGTTGACGAAGACTGTTTTGAGTTCCTGTCACGTTTTGTTTACGTGCTCTTTTGTGTTTTTGTTCCATTCTTGTCTCCGCCCCTGTCCTGTCATTGGCCGTTAGCCTTATTGTGTTCACCTGCTTCGTGTTTATCTCAAATAAGTGTACGTTTAAGCCCTGTTGTTTCCCATCGATGACTTTGTGCATTTCTAAGCATTCGTTTCCCATGTTTCCTGCTTCCCATGTTGCTAGTTACTTCCTGGTTTTCACCCTATGACCTATGAAGACCTATGAAATTTCCTGGGAAGTTAACTGAAAAGAAACCGATACATACACAATAAATCATCCAGAATTCAGTGGTAGGGACTTCCAGCTTTCTTGGTTCAATACTTTGAAAAGGAGAGCCAGGTATCGTCATAAGCATTCACATCACAAATCATTTATTCAAATCAACATGCACTATATTATGTTTTTATATTCAGCGCTTCAGCTGTTTATATTCTGGCATATAGAAGACACAAATATGAAAAAAATGCTAATAACCGGGGGTCTAGCAGGCAAACTCAGACTTTGTTTACCAGATAGAGGTTCAATGATTTCATCGTCATTAGCATTTCACGTTCGAGGGGGACAGTATAACACGTCGATGGGCTTTAGTGTTATCGTGAGCAGCTCCTCTCTGGCAGTGATGCTAACAGGCAGTGAATGAGGTCCAAACTGAGGCGAGAGTTTAAAGATTAGCACTATAATATGATCCACTCCATTTTGTACCGAGTGCAGTTGTTTACTCGGGCAGAGGCGATGAACGACGTCAAGGACGTTATTTATTCCGCGGTTATCAAAGCCCTGCTAGCGGAAAAGCTACAATCTTAGAAAGCAAACAGGAGGATGATGTATGAATTAAACATCTTTCCTGACAGATACATTGACCCGTGACAATAAAGGAGTCTTATCTGGTCATATTTCTCTATCAAATTCCATATGAGGATGATCTTGTGTTTGTGTGTGAACTAAATCTGGATGAAGGGAAGGGTTGAGCCAGTGGGATTTTCTTTGGATGGTGATTAAATGAAACGCTATCTGAAGATCTTACAGCATGACTGCCTATATAAATTATTATCTTGACATTTTCTGCAGGAGAGATATAACACAGATAGAGAGCGCGTTTGCGATAACGGCAGCTCTGGTAAATAGTGCGGTAGAAAATCCTAGGTTTATATTAATGTGCTCCTTCTATATTATCGTTTCTGTAGTAACAACTGAAACAGAGACTTGAACGGCATACTATATATATATGATCTAAGCGTAATAGTGACAGGATTAAAAGCCATGCTGTTATTTAACAAAGAACAATGCACGTGATGACATTTATAGAAGGAGTCCCCAGTGTTAGCGTTACTTTGTAACAGTCAGAGATATTATTTTTATATACTTTATAAAGATAGTACTATATACTAAAGTTTTCACGGATCCTTATTATTATTTTCAAGCAAGAGGAAATTTCCATGACATAAAATGTACCTAAAACTTATAAGGTTTAAGGGGAACAAAACACTTCAGGACCTGCTTCAGGACATCTCTGAAAATATATATTGTGTTTGGATTTGTTACAGAATGCACCACCATTACATTTTTAACATTTTTGGATTTAACTTTTGTGTAAATCGGTTATAAGGTAGAGGCTCAGCTTTCATTTTCCCATTGAAATCCTATGGGGGGGTGCAAACTTTTGCACTGTAATCTAAACCTGTTCATAAAGCTGTATGGAAACAACTCTGAAATTACAATTTCAGCCTGACGGTTAATTTTTCCCCATACAGTATAAATTGGCATAGTGTGAAGACGAATTGCCAAAAAAAACACACTTAAACAAACGAAAATTTCCATCAGATGCGTAAAAAGCTTATGAAGTGGGAAAAAAAGGAAAGCTGTCTGACGGATAGCAGTCCATTTCTTTTTCATTAACAGAAATCCTCATGTAGGCAGATTTATTAGAGGACGTATTTGTTAGAGGACTTTCAATTTTCTCACACGATATGTAAATTAGCTCAGCCTTGATAGGATGTGAAACACAAACAAGTTTAAACATAAAAGTAAAGCGTTGCATATTCATGAGTTAAGAGGATTATCTTCGGCGCTATTTGGCAAAGTTGCAGAGATAAAAGCAAATGGCTTGCCGAGCGACGCTGGGTGTCGACATTATCCGCGTCTGAATATACACAAAGGGCAGCTGTGAGTCATGTACTTGATTTCTTTCTTCTGACCTATCTCACACTGAAGCATCCTTCCAGTTTAACTGGACCTGTGATGTGGTTTTTAATTAAAAAATCTCTTCTACCTACTCAGTGCGTGCGATTCTCAGTGGAAGAGTCCAAAGCTCCTGCCTGGTATTGTAATCCTTTCACAGTTCATTTCATCCACCTGGGCGATTCATCTCTTTTCTTTTAATATTCACTCTGATAACATCTAGAGCTACAGCCTATAATCTCTTACCAAAGTGATGTTGAATTCTCAAATCTGATTGGTCAGAAGGTGTTGATTAGTTTCCTATAACAGTAGCTTTGACATTTACAAACCACATGTTTATATGAACGTCCTCTTTCTATCATGTAACAACTTTCACAGGGATTTGCACGGAAGACTCGCCACCTAAACAGATCAAAACCCTTTTTTTTTTTTCTTTGTCGACAACATTTATGGAAGGAGTCTCCGGTGTCAGCACTTTCCGGTTTGTCAGTAACATGAATAGCAGTGTTGGTCACTTTTGGTGGTAACAAATCCATCCATCCATCCATCCATTATCTATAGCGCTTTAT
>JAQQZR010000014.1:14092876-14103329 GCA_030068235.1 Notoglanidium macrostoma
GCACGGGGAGAACATGCAAACTCCACACAGAAAGGCACCCTGGGTGACCCGGGGATCGAACCCAGGACCTTCTCGCTATGAGGCGACAGTGCACCACCGTGCTGCCCATGTGGTAACAAATAATGCAACTTAAATTGCAACTTCAAATTAAATCATGCATTCACAATGACTAAAATTCAATAAGCTCCTTACTCACTACTTTTGTCTTGTGCGACAATTCTAAAGGGACGAATTAGCCTGTATTTCCACCGTCATCATGCCCAAGTGTGCGCGGACACAACATTTGGGTGCGGTATGGAGAGTTTGCACAGACTGTACTGATGATGAAATTTTCCGTAACTAATTACCGACGTTCAGTAACAACACTGATGACAAGCTGCGTTTTTAATCTTAGAAGGAACAGGAACAAACTCGTTCGGCGAACGTTCCCTCACATTAAATGTAACTACTGTATGAATGGACAAAATAGCATGACGTGTCAGACTACTGACTTCTGCTTCATCACAGCAACCCAACGTTGATTCTTTCCCATCACAGCATGTGCCCAAGTGTTATTAATGAAATACTAAGCTTATGAGTCAGGGTTGTAATGCTAACTCTGCTTCATGTTGAGCCGCATCACACCATGCGATTCTTAATTATTTGATTGTAATAACAAGCCGGCGAGTGTCTTGTTCTTCACATGAGAAAAGGAGAGAGAAAGAGAGGGAGAGGGAGAGAGAATAGAGCATATTTGATTTCTACTGCATTGCAGCTTTCTGCTCTCGTTTTTCGCATTTGGAACCATCTCAGATTCACACTGCACATTATCAGTGTTCAGATGCTTGTCAGTCCCTAAAGCCCGGCTACTGTCCACGCCAGGATGCTTGTTAAAACAATGCAGGATGTCTCATCAAGGTGGAGCAAATATCAACTACACCAGATCAATATTTGCCTTTAATTTTTAAAATCCAGATACTGTCTGTTTATTTACTGGAACGTGAGCACTCTCTTTATAGTGAAATCTGTCTCTACATGATACAAACAAATCATCTTGAAGCTCATCACGGATAGCGAAAATGCATTTCATCACAAGTCATCGATTGTTTTTACAGACAAAAATGGAAGTCTTGCAGTCTATCGTTGAATATTGTCATCAGGTCATTGAGGCTTTTTTTTTTTCTTTTTTTCAATTCCTTTTCTCGAACTCATCCATCAGCAAGGCACTGAGAAGTCCAGGCCTGATTGTAACAAACGAGAGAGCTGCCCTGAAACTTCGCTGAGATCGATTGCAATGTCACAGAGTTGATACGGCTCTCTTTTATGAGCCGGCCCATGGTGAGCTCGCTTTCAGCTTTAGTGTCAATCCAAAGTTTCCCATTTCTCAGATGTTGATAAGCAGTCAATAAGGAAGTGGGTCATGTCTTTTAATTCTTTCCCCCAATGGGCTGAATCATTCTGACACAGTGATTTGGACTGGGAAAAAAAAATTCTACCTAAAAGACAGTGTGTATGTTTGGTCTGAGAGGAGGAGAGAAAGAGAGACAAACAGCAAGAGATAGAAAGTTTTTAGTAATGCACTGAGATAGACAACAAAGACAGAGAGAGAGAGAGAGAGAGAGAGAGAAGCAACCAAGAGGTCAAAGGTGCCCCTCTGCTGAGATGGGAGAAACTGTTACAACCATAATTCAAATTCATAATTCCAAGCTGGGTTTTACTGCAGATTGTCAAGATATAAGAAATCCAAAAGGCATGACAAGATCATAAATTGCTAAAACACATGATGGTGACTTAGCAAAAATGTAGAATGTTCTGTCATCTGATGAGCCTTGGCACAGTGCCTTAAATGTGGCAGGAACCCAACGCCCGATTACACGGCCCCCATGGTGCTGGAAGCGTTACATTGAAAGTTATCATTGGCCATTTGGTTGGCTCTCTGATTCATGCACACTTTACCTGGTCCCTGTCTTTTGGTGGACGGCCCCTAGGCTGAACTGTGGTTGTGATATTTCCTTAAAATCTTTCAAAAACGAATTTAATGATGATGAAGCATGTACGTACAAGGGTACTTCAAAAGGTACTCAGCCTCACCCAGAAAATGGCACAGGAGAAAAAAATTGTTCTTGCATTATTTTTCAACATAGTCCGCTTTAACTTCACTGCACTCGGTCCACTGATGTTCCACCTTTGCTATGCCTTCATGAAGTAGATCACATCTTGAGCCTCCAAATATTCTTCGGCAGCATGGACTTCATCATCACTCTGAAAATGGTGACCATGCAAGTCGGAATTCAGTTTTGGAAACAGATGGAAGTCAGATGGTGCCAGGTCAGGTGGGAAGGTGCAACAGTTCTAAGACCAATTTGACTGCTTCTGCCACTGTCCTGTGTGGACAGGCACATTGTCCTGGAGCCCTGTCCTGGAGTTTTAGTGGACAGTGATATAAGGCTTTATAGTACACAGATGTGCCCGAAAATGGGAGTTACGCCCCTTGTTTCCGGGTGAGGTCGAGAACTTTTTGAAGCACCCTCATAGTTTGAGATGTTTTACAACCAAACCCTAAGTGATACTTTTCCAGAACTTTGACACAAACTTGTTGCGATAGCTTTTTTGTCTCCACGACGCTGTTTGTTTCATATCTAGCATAACCAAGTCTATATATATTGAGCACACTTGACACTTAAATCACACACGATGGCTCCATTCAACTGATTATGTGACTTCTGACAGCAACCACTGTAGGAGTTTCACAGTAATGGAGATGAATAATTGTGCAAATACAGCTTTTATGCTTTATTTATTTCCCCCTTAATTCAGTGTCGTGGGCTGTTTTCCGTAGATTCATTACATAAAATACCTCTTAAGTCCATTTTAGTTCTGAGATGATACGCTACAAACTGTAGAGACGTTTAAAGGTGGGGAATACTTATGCAAGATGCTGTATGGACAAGAAAAAGAGAGTGAGGAAAAGACAGTTCGACAGAGAGAACAAAGAGATTTCCAAAAATGAACAGTCAGAGAAGTGCATCATTAACTCTTTCATAAGTTTCTTGCTCCTACGGCATGTGATGACTTCAGCAGCTAGTCAGTTGCTAATTATCTGACTAGCCTGATATTTTGGGTGAGGTTGATTTATTAGAGAGAGTTATTTACACTCAAATAAAGCATAGTAAGATATTATACTTGATGTACTTGATTGGGAAAGAAAACTGGATTTGCTTCCAGTCGGTTTAAATTTCAATGATAAGCTGTGAAAAACAAACTATTTTTCCAAAAGGACATTATGTCGGGACTGCAAATAATCACATCACCATAAAGGAAGAGAAAATAGCAAAGTTAAAGATTTTCAGTCATCGAGGTCATCATGACTTTGCAGTGAACTAAAATATGTTATGTCTGAGGTTTTATGTTGTGTTTTGTTGCTTTGTCTCTCCTTCTCTCTCTCTGTTTGAGGAACTGCCTCGTCAAGACATATAACTGTTAACTGTCTCCTTCACCATACGGATGGAGCAGAGATGGTGTATTACTGGTCCTGACATTTATACAGGATTGTATTTGGTTGTCTGTGTTTAGAGGTTATTGGTGCTGATTCACAGAGCGTGTAATTTAAAACGCTGGTGTTTTGAGTTTGAATAGCCGCCATGCCCCTACACGCCAGCTGGTTGGCCAAATAATTGTTATTTTCTGCTTTGCAATTATCTAACTTAGAGTCGGTGAACCCTGTTTGATATCAGTCCAACTCATATATTACAATCGAAACCAAATGGTTTGGGGGTTTGCCATCAGACCCTATAACAATTTCAGACCCTAAATGTATGAAATGTATAAATGACAAAGGCTAAATAAACATCTCCTCACAGAAAAGTTCACCCCTGCCACAGTCACGCACATTTTAAATCCATTCACTCTCAGAGGTGCCGTTCTAGAAAATTCCAGAAAATCAACAACTTCTGACCAATCAGAATCGAGAATTCAGCATATTCTTTTCAATACATATTCTCCAATTTGTACTTGAGTAGTTATTCTGGTTTTATTTTTACTTTAAGGGGGTAAGTATAAAGAAAGAAGTTATAAAGTATTCCCAACCCACCACTGCTCACTAGCAATGCTCCTGAACCATATCTGAGTTCTGAGTGACTCAATAATAGGATGCACAAGTTTACATGGCTATTTTCATCTGTTTACTTAGTTATTAAAATGCTTACATAAATGTTTAGATTCTCATCAGTTATCATTAGATCGTTACGCTACACCAAGCCTTTACACTTTACGAGACCCAAATTTACCACTTGAACATGACATAAATAAGAATCTTTCGTATGTGCTTCTAGATTGGAAACAGCTCCGCAACAGAAGTTAAATAATCAGCTGTTTAACGGAATCCTTTCTAAAATTGCGCATAGCCATACGACTGCAACAAGAAAAGGTAAGCTTGGATTTCACATGGTTCAAGGTTTTCCTCCTGGCTTCTTTCAGGCACGGAGGCACAGATGTTCGAGCAGCAAAAGCTCTGAATCTGGCTTTGCATTTCTTTCTTTCTTTTTTTTTTTCAACAAAATCCTGAGATACTGTAATCTACTTGAAGAGCTTAACAAGGGCTCGACATCAAATTTACATTATTAAAATTCTAAAGCAAATACACTATACGGCCAAAGAATGGCAACTCTATGCTCACAGAAACCTGATCATCACACCCATACACCCACAAAGTTGGTAGCACACAATTGTGTAGACTGTCTTTGTACGCTGTGTATTACAAATCTCCAGAGACATGCTTTAAAATCTAAAGGAAAGCCTTCCTAGAAGAGTGGAGGTTATTATAACAACAAAGGGGGAACTACGTCTGGAATAGGATGTTCAATAAGCACACAAGGGTGTGATGGTCAGGTTCTACCCACCAGACAACAGCTACAAATTTTATGACAGCCACAAACTGTGGAGGTGCAGACTAACACTTGCTTCCACAGAGACACATGCAGCCAGCCAACCTTGCTTTTCTGACCTGCTGCTTTTGGTCATATAGTGTAACTTTTGTGTTGTGAAAACGTCTTTTAAAAAACTTTTAGATTTATAACACAATTCCGCCGATTTCAGTCCAATCTTGCTCGAAGGATAAGACCGTTGTTACAAATAATTTTCATGATGAAAGATGAACAAGAGAGATTATATCTTGTTCCTTTAGACGTATCTCAATTTCAGAGAGTAGCCATCCATGTTTCTTTCTGAGCAGAAGCACTAGATCAGAACCCAGAAAAATTGACTTGGAACTTTTAATAGCTTGGAGCTGGAAAAGTAGTTATGTCTGAGGAATAAATACGGATTCCAACTCTGAATACAGCCCTACGCATAACACACTAGACAGAAAAGAGCTATCCACCATCTTCCACATGGGCTCGGTGATGCACATGCTTGGCTAGTGTCACTGTGATTGACAGGACAGTGAGAGTATGCCCCTCCCACCCAGAAAGCATGGCCAGTTTTGCTTTCTTGGACTCCATGGATGGTTCGGAAATCGGCGGGAGGTCACAAAACAGAACAATCAAGTTACAGAAATTAGATCTAATTTAAATATGGGCAAAATTTCATGTAACACCCACTTCAAATAACGCATCCATGCAACATGAATGTTAGCACTAAGCTGTCATGTCATCTCCGCCATCTGCCTCCACAGACTCTGTTTCCCAGCAGTCTCAGCGGTTTCCATTCATGGCCACTGAATATTACAATTCCTAGCACTCACCATGCCTTTCACAGTCTCCTGAGTATTGATTGTTTTCACCTGTTTTGAGTTTGGTTAACCACAGCTCACTTTATTTAAGGACTTTATTTATGTTCTGTTCTTTGTGAAGCATTAACGCGTGTCACGGTTATTGCCAAGCCTTTGTTCATGGTTTTGGATCTTTGTTTGTACTTTAGCACTGCCATAGCCTAGCCTTAAGAAATACCTGCTTGCCTAAAGTATTGGACTATTTCCTGTTTTTGAACTTAGCCTTTGCCTAGACTTCAATATACCTGCCTTCGCCTTGCGTTTTTGGACTTTGTGTTTCCGCAGGCTAAAATAACGTTTCCTTGCTTTTACATCCGCTGCTTACCTGACATAAGTACCCTTTTAGCAGTGAAAAACGTGTATTGATTAGCAGTAAAAAGCTAAAAAGCACATGATCTTTTCAACTACCTCAATAGAAATAGCACAAAACTACAGAATAAGACACTTTCCCCCAAAATAACACAATTTCAGCCCAGAGTAGAGTGCTGGAGATGTGTCACAGAAAAAACCTTGAAACTCAATCTTGAGCGGTTTGCTCCGGTCCAATGGAATCTGATGATAAAGATGGAGAATGGGCTGGAAAAAGAAAAAAGAAACAGACCCTTCATTAGACTGCCCACTCGAAAGCGAGATAGAGAAAGGAGGAAAGAGGGAGAGAAGGATCTCAAGGTTATCACAGTGAGAGTGGTCATCAGATAAAGTGCTCAGATCATTTGGCTTCTCAGAAATCTAAATTGTGAAATGAATACTGCTCCTCTGGCTGACGCTTTACTCGTAAGCTGCTGTTTGTCTCGAATGTTGTATTAAAGGCTGAAGTTCTATTTGAAGATTAGCTTGTAAGATCCAGGAAGCTGGTTTGGGGATTTTCTGTGTGTACTTTTGTACAGATGGAAAATGAACATCACAGTTTAAAACACAAGTGAATCGTGCAGCCTTTTCTCACAGGATGACTTTGCAGATTACGACTTTATTTATGACTTTAGCTCATCTGTAGTGATAGTCATACAGAAAAGTCACACAAACCTGAATTTAACCGGTTTTCATACACTTTTACACTTGGTTTTATGTTCAAATGTGCGATTCCGGATGTAGTGCATGTATTTTTATTTTTGGTGATTTTATCCAAATTATTTATTTTCCATATGTTATCTTTTAATTTATGGAATGTAGTAGTGATTTTTTTTTTCACATAATTTTTTTCCTGTGAATCTGAATTAATTACATGTATTATTATTATTATTATTATTATTTATGTTTTTTTTTTTTTTTTTTACATATTATTCATTTATCACATGGCCCTGTGATAGAGGCAGTCTGTTGCAGCATCCCCAGAATTTTGCTTTCATTAATTTTTTTTTTTTTCAAATTATTTATTTATTCTCTCTCGTTAATTATCATATTCACTTTCTTTCTAGTCAAGTAACTGGTAGAAACTGTTAGAGCTACAATGTGTGACATTTTTAACTGCTTATAAGGGTTAAAAAACAGCTTTTTTTTGCGTCAGTGGAGAAAAAAATCCTCCAAAAAAACATTTTCCTGAGCTGCCGTAAGTCCATCAGGTGTATTTTTGCTCTGTTGTTGAGTGATGTAGACTGATGGAGAGCCAGGTGATTGAGACTGTTGCTCATCTTTGGTGTGTATGTCATCCACAGATTTTTTTTTTTAGTCTTTAGTCTTTTTTCTTATGCATTTCAACCTTGTTAACTGGGTGTTAGTAAACACTGTAAAGTTTTTAGTCTCATAGTTTTGTCTACATTTAAGATTCACCGTGTAGGATTCAACCAACTGAATGCATTTCCAAGTGTGTATTAGAGCGTACGGTGGCCATCAGGTGCCCAATGCGTACTTCCGAGTACTTACATTCACACTCCCTTTCTTTTTCCATGCTAGATATTAAATATGATCCTTCATTTTTCAAAATTTGGATTCTTAAACTTGTTATCCAGCACCAGCAAACTGATTCCTTTTCTTACTTCTATTCCTTTCTTCCTTTTCATCGTCCTTCCAGTGCTTCCTTCAGGATTCACGCTGCCATTAGTAAAACTGTGAAACGCTGAAGGCGCTCTCTAGAGGTTTGTCCGTTCTGGGCTACTGTAGCGCTGCAACATGGCGGCTCTGTAGAGGTGAACTCGCTCCCTGTGTATATATAAAGGGCTCATTCTAAGCTTACAGAAACGTCAATTGCAATTTAAAATCATTTGAGGTAAGAATGGTAATCACCAGTCAATAAGCTGAATTTAGATGGATTAGTCACTGTTACTAGTTTCAAATTCATTTATTATTCATTAATATAAGCAAAAGTGATGAAAAGCAGGAAAAGGAACCTGATTATTATTTTTTTTTTGTCATATTGTACAAAATCACCCTACAACTAGGAAAGGTCAGACTTCTACAGCTATGTGGGGGCAATTTGTTGGCGTGTAATATCAGGATCTCTATATTCTATCAAACATTCTTCCTTTTCTTTTATTTTTTTAATTACTGATTGCTGAATAAATAGTAGAGCTCTGAAATACCTTGACCACTTTGGTGAACAATTCTGAGTAGAATATTTTAATTACAGAAATTCCAGCACAGCGTGAGCACTGTCAAATATTTACAGCATCCAGGTAATTGAATTAAACACATCAAATTTTATTCATTGCATTTACATACAATGTTTTCATGCTGGCTTTTATTATAACCGCTTATTATTACATATGAATTTTGTTGAACTTGTTAATATAAACAAGGCAAATAAATAAAAAAGGATTAGGAATTTAAATGGGATTAGAAACACGGCCTCGTTCTGGTCATCTCTGTGAGACTTGAAGCTCGTCACTGACGCAGCCTTTGTGGCTAATCTGTCCTAATGTGTTGTCTGATCTTAAAGGGAATTCAATTTGGAGTTCTTTCTGGTGGAGGCCATATTTGTGGTGGTTATCAGAGCACACAGAGGTCAGGGATTACATGCAGTGTGAGATGAATTAAATTAGCAAATCAATTCAGTGTTTAACAGTAATACCAATTAAAGACTTCGCAGGATTATCTGTCTTCTTCCAGGTCGTTATAATGCTCGTGTGTTGTATACGTTTTTTGTTTTTTTAATCTTTTATTTGCTTTCAGCTTTGTCCCAGAAACTCAGCCGAAATCCACATCAAAATCCACTTCAGGTCTCTGAATCCGACACAGACACGGTGTATTCCGCTTCATTCGTCCTCACATCAGGCTTAAAAGACTGTGGAAATCGGGAGAATAACCGCCCGTCCCTGACCTCGAAGAAACTCTGAGGCTCGGTGCACAAAATCTGCCCTGAAACTTCCTGATTTGGGATGTTTCAGCCGTGCATGGAATTCACAGTTCCTGGTTCTGTGTCATCTCTCTCTCTCTCTCTCTTGCTTGGTAAAGTTGTTCTCCAGTTCTAAGGTGTGCTAAGCACTTTGGCACCATGATACGATAGTGGTGCCAGTGGGCTTAATGCTGTGTTTGAATAAAGCTTGTAATTTCTAATCTCCTACTAGAAAAAAAAAAAGTTTGTTTCAATCAACATTAGTTGGTTAAATTTATAACACTGACCATACAGTTTGCTATTTTGAGAAAGTAAATACTTGATCACGAATGTTAGCACTAATGTTTGCTAATAAAACACACCTTCATAGGGGCATCCATGTTATTTTTCCCCAATTTATTTTTTCCACATCGCCACCTGGCAGGGTTTTTTTTTGTCATGGTGTAGCTTCCAAAATAATAATAATACTTTTCTTTTTATTTACTGTCTAGTGCTTTTTAAATCTCCCGACCAATCAGATGATAAATTCTGAATACTAATCACTAGTTTGAAGGGATTATAAAACATCTTGTCCGTTCCCCTTCATTACCATTAGCATCTGTTTCCTATTTGTTCAAATCTGTTCATAATTTGTCTTATTTGTATCATTAGTCAGTGGACATGTGACCCTTATTTGTCTTGAGGTTTGCAAAGCCTTGCAAGTGTTTGGACTGAAAACAGTATGTGCTCTAGGTTTCTAGCCCTGAGAGACAGATGTCAGGTTTAAATGCAATGCGGCAATGTACAAGACAACAAAACTCACAAAGTGCTCAGTCAGCTTGTCCTTCAAACTGTGTGCATTTCTTACCAGTACTGACAACTTTTTTCTGAAGAAAGTAGCTAGAGCACACTCAAAAAATGTGCTAAAAGTCACTAGATGATGTCACTAGGTGACTAATTTGCATATTAGTTTATTCATCATGATCACTGGCATATCACTTTACAAATGAGGGTACGTGATGGATGATTTTATATCATATAATAAAGAAATACAAAATACTATACTTTCTATCAATAATGCAGACAAATGGAAGCAGACAGAGAGGAGTCATGTTATGAGAATAGTGGGAAATGTTGGCTCACTTTTATTACTGTCTTCAAGTTTGAAACATATAATGAAGAATTGCGAATGAGGAACAAACAGTGGTGATGAGTGACTGGTCATGGGAAACAGTGATGAGTGACTGGTGATAGGAATCAGTGATGAGTGACTGGTGATGGGAAACAGTGATGAGTGATTGGTCATGGAAATCAGTGATGAGTGACTGGTGATGGGAAACAGTGATGAGTGACTGGTGATGGGAAACAGTGATGAGTGACTGGTGATAGGAAACAGTGATGAGTGACTGGTGATGGGAATCAGTGATGAGTGACTGGTGATGGGAAACAGTGATGAGTGA
>JAQQZR010000014.1:14118747-14130188 GCA_030068235.1 Notoglanidium macrostoma
GGGTGACCCAGGGATCGAACCCAGGACCTTCTTGCTGTGAGGCGACAGTGCTAACCACCGCACCACCGTGCCGCCCCGCTTAGATTTTATCAGCAATATCAACATGGAGAATCCAACATAAAATACAATTCACAATAGACATCTTCAGAGATTCAAAAGGGAACCCATCCTCTTCTGCATGACACTAGATAGTCTGATTATAAATCATTACCGTGTACAGGTGTGGAACAGTCAGGGTGTAGAAAGGATGTTCACCTGTCGCTGGGGTTATACCCTCAAGGGTGAATGATGTGTACTTTTGGTACAGTGGTGCCTGAAAGTTTGTGAACCATTTAGAATTATATTTTTGCATAAATATGACCAAAAACATGATCAGTTCAAAAAGGTAGTTAAAGAGAACAGAATTAAACAAATAAGACAAAAATATTATACTTGATCATGAATTCATTAAGGAAAATTATACAATATCTGTGAGTGGCAAAAGTATGTGACCCCAAACTAATCCTATAATGGGTCTTTCAGGGTACTGTAAGGTGTACTCGTATGGTGTGCCTTTAACCTAGCAAAATTCAATCAACGAAGAGAGTATAGAATTAAGTATAATATATTAATTATATATATATATATAGAGAGAGAGAGAGAAAGAGAGAGAAAGAGAGAGAGAGAAAGATTGAGAGAGAGAGAGAAAATAGATAGATAGATAGATAGATATCATTCATGCTACTTTAATTATCAGCCTTGGTTTCCTTTGACTCCCTGTTTCTGTGTTCTAGTTTCTTCCGTGTCTTGACCTTGCCTGAGTTCTTGTTTATGATTATGGATTACACTTTCATGATGTGCTTTGACCTTACAACTATGATTTGTAGGCTACCCTTAATAAAATCCATGCTGAGTTTGCACACTTGCGCCCTGCCTTTTCACACACGTTCCATACAACATGATGTAAGGAAAAAGATTTAAAAAAAAAATTTAAACATTACCAGAACAGTTCCGTTAAGCTTGGAGGTGGGTTACTGGTGGCGATCCAATATTCCGCTGGCACACTACGGGAAAAAAAACAACAAAAATAAAACCAAAACATCTGGGTTTCCATCTTATAATTTAAATACAGTTTAGTCAGTTTGTTGAGTAAACTCAGGGGAGTAAGTTTCATTTGTATTCAGACCTTCCAAGGAGAGAGAAAACCTCACTGGTTGCCACTCTTTTGTGAAGCTTGTAGTATTGTCTTTGATAGGATGGATGTGTTGGTTACTGAAATACTGGTTTGTTGCTACTCACCAGCCAATTGCTCTGTCTACCTGCTTCCATAGACAGATTTATTTAGCCCATAGATGGAACCATAACAAGTGCTACCAGTCCGGGCCATCTATGGGGTGACTCCATGCTCCTCAAAACTCCCAAACTGTATCCTAACTACCGGATGTAGCTTAACGTCGTGCCCAGGACGAAATACAGCATAAGTAATGCATAATTGCATTGCACTACGAATCACTCAAGTGTAACATACTTGTATTGCGTGTTTTATCAGAACACACGTACTATGCGCACTGCAGAGCTAGCGTACGCACCGTTATAATACAGTATCTATAATTAAGCTGCTCAAGTACAATAACCGATTGTCTATTTGTTTTACAGAGGCTGCCGTGCACTCGTGTGTGAATCCTCATTAAAACACATGTAAGTGTACTGCAAAACACATTATTGCTGTGACTGATGTACAAGGATCACTAAGCCATGAGATGAGTCTCGTGTGTGAGTCCTCATTAAGACCGTGCGTGGGTAATTGCATTGTGTCGGTGCCGTGTGTTTTATCACAACGTACAAGGTCTGCATGAAAACGTATGGCGCTGTACATTCGCCACTTTGCTGTCATTAACTTTATCATATCATCTTGTGAGGCACTTCTTTTTAATGCGTCTTTTACCCAATAGGCATCCGTGAGCATGAACTCATTAGTCAGGCATATTATGATCCCAAGTTATGGAGTTTCTGTGATTATCTAAATGTGTTCCATTTGCCGTAATTGCCTGAGCAAGACGATAAGCCCATTTAGCAGTTGAAATTAATTAAGGACTCGTTTTGTCATATTGATGCATTGGAGTGCTCAATCGTTTAGTTTAGTTTGTTTTCTAGGATTTTTTTTTTTTTTTTTTTTGTCTGAAGACGACTTTAATGACACAGATGGGGATGGATTCGGTCTCACTCATTTCCTGCCCTCTCACTACCGGGCTGTTCATGAGATTAGAAAAAATATCCTAATGTCTTACAGATTTGGAAAATGCGAGACAGGCTCTTAAATCCATAATCATGCATAGTATGTGGCTATAAAATACAATTTTGGGGTTTGACTCTTCAAAAATAAGCAATATGATCTTTAAAAGATTCTGGTTTTTGGCTGACAGGTGTGGGACCATTTGCCTTGAGATATGTCATGGCATTCTGCTCACCATGGCTGTAAAGCGTGATCCCAGGAGATCAGCAGTTTCTGAAATACTGAAACCAGCCCATCAGGCACCATCAACCACTCCATAGCCTAAGTCTCTGAGATCACATTTGTGCCCTGTTTCTCCACGGAACACTTAAAGGAGATTATGGAGCAACCTGTTTGACAGTGACAGCACAATCATCCAATCAACAACTTAAGGCAGACATTTTGGAATAAAGACATTCATTGCTCAAGAACAATTCAAGAGCTTTCTAGAATCTGTTCAAAATACACTGACGTTAATCATAAATACCATTTTAGGTAAATATTCGCATTAGTTTTTTTTTTTTTTTAATAAATGACAAAAGTAAAATCAAATCTCTGTACTGACTTTGAAGCTTTTCTTTTTTACTACGACCAAAAGATTTTTTTATTTTTTTCCCTGGGAATGAAAAGGCCATAGAAGGAATTTCAGCTGCTTAAGGCCACAAGCTTCTCTAGGCTCTTTAGCTCTGGGCTGTAGTGTCTTCTGAGATGTTTGTGAAAGGAAGGACATTTTCTGAGCAAAGTTCTGAGTGTAAACAAAGCTCTCTCCACACGCAAGCTACAATATTTTCTTATACAACATGCAGGAAACTTGGGGTGAAGGCCATAAGTGAATCTGACTGGTGGCCTGAGAGAAAGCCCACCAAGTTGTGTTTTGGCCTGAGGCTAGTCTGCCAACACTGACTGCTGGAGCTTACATAGGAATGAAAGTGGATGGAGCCAGGCTGGAGCCATTTGACAGAGTCCTCTATGCAACTAGTTAGAAAGAATCAGAGTTAGCATGGCAGTCAGTACTACCTGGAGCCTATTATTAAAAGGAAACCTGCCGTTTAATGTTTTACAAGGAATATTACAGAGAAAACACTTCACAGGTGTAGCTGTAACCTTTTTAGTAAGGACGTAGGAATTATTTTCCATTGTATACGAATTTGATCATAAAAGATTCAATGCCCTTCTTGATGGTGTAGTCAGTAGGACTGTAGTCAAGACCAAACTAGTCTAAAACCATGAGTCTCAGCCAAGACTGAGTTTTAAGTAGGTCGAGGTCAAGATTGAGTCCAAATGAAAGCAGGACTGACTCAACATCAAGGCGCAACAGGTTCTGTGCGGCAGTCTTTCATAGTGCAGTGCAGTACACCAAAACTGCTATTCTTCTAGTCTGCAAGCACAAGATATTTTTTAAATTATTACTTACCTGACTATAAATTATTCCGTAAAAAGGCAGCAGTACGCAGTCAGCTAGGAGATTAATTGGATGGTGTATCTATACTGTTGGTGGTTTTTTTCTTACTGTTTATAGTTATCTAGATTGCTAACAACCAACTTGCATGTTCAGCAAACAAACTTTAAATATAGAAAGATTTGTGTGCATATATATATATATATATATATATATATATAGGTTAATTAAGTATACCTGATGATTTAGGAACATTGAATATTGAATTGCATTTCTGAAAACCAACCCAGCAGATATGGCAGCAGATTTTGAACAGATTTTGTACTGAACAGAATTTACTGCATGAAAGAGTTTATGGAAAGAGCGATTCATCCAAAATACATTTGAAAGAATTATAAATAAGTGAATCCATCAATTGTTTATCAGTGTTGTTATAACAGGAACGTCTGACTCCAAGGGGGAAAAAAATGGATACATCACAAATTGAGCCCACTGTGCCCTTCTGTGCTAAAATGCTAGAGGGATTGTGAACTCAAACTGTGAATCATCTTGGCCATCTCTCACTTTCTCTAATGACATGTAGCTATAAAGGCTGCTAAATGCAAAAACATTATCACGCAGATTACGTAATGATCATTGTAGAGAAAATGACACTTTTGTAAATGTTCCCTTTGGGAAGTGATCAGCTAAGGAGCACTGAAGATGCTAAATCACTAGCAGTTTATGACAATTTGAAATGAGATTTGAAATGAGACATTTGCCTGAATACAGATGTGATTTGGGTTGGGTTTTTTTTTTTTTTTATAAATGACCCATTCACTCATTAGACAGCATTTTGACATTCAGGTGATAGATGGATCCATAATTTACTGGAAGGTAAGTGAGACCACATGAAACAGACCTAACCTCTATCAAATATATCCTTCTACTGTATCTTCACAGTGAATCAGTCTGATTTTTGTTGTTGTTGTTGTTGTTGTGGTTGTTGTGAAGAACATCAGTATTTATGTTATTTTGCCATAAATGACACCTGTGCGGCTCCAGGAGAGGATTCTTTCCTATAAACATATTTAGCAAATATTATCACACACAAAACTGTTTCTGTTAAACTGTACAAAACAATATAATGCAAGAAAGTAGGCAGCCAATTTGTATTTATTTATTGACCAAAGAGCTTTACCGACTTGATATGAATCATTAAAACTAACAAAACTGAGCAAAAGCATAATTAAAAATGTAAACAATATAATTAACAATGATGAGCAATAATTAGAAATATTACTATGCATGCCGGTACAGTCACACATGCTAGGAGAACTTCATCCAGTGCTAAAACACAAAAAAATCCATTCGCACTCATGTGAAAGGATTTTATGGGTGCTTGTGTGTTCATCCAAATGTTATGTTGCCTTCAAATTGCCTTATTTTCCACTTGTCACGCTGTAATTACAAAGTCTTTTACGCACATTCAACCAGCGCGCTCTAGGCCTGATCAGTTCTCATTACGGAACTTTGAGTTTAGTTTTTAGATTTTTAACTATGGACATTGTCAAAATGCAGCTTTACAGAAATCTGAATGTAGATTTAGATTCCTAAGAAGCAAGCCAGAGGCGACAGTGGCAGGCAAAAAGTCTCTGAGGCGACATAAAACCTCGAGATACATCAGACTCAAAAGGGAACAATCTTCTGATTAATCCCCAAACAGTGGAAATATAAATATTTTTAATCACTGTAATACAGGTGTAAAAAAGTAAGACAAACAATACTAAGAACTTTCCGTTGGGACATCAGCAGGCAGAGAGACTAGGCAATGTCATCTCCTCCACATTGCCCCTAAATACGAACTCCAATAAAATTCATGGACAATAGTGGGCCTGACCCATAGCAAAACCTTTGATTCATCCTCAACAAGACCATGGAATTAATAGTTACCTTCAGGAAGCAGGAACTATTACTATAAATGAGAAACCTTGAGAGGAACCATATTTCAAAGGGGAACCCATCCTCTTCTGGGTAACACCAAATAATGAGATAAAATAATTAAAGCATACAGTGGTAGAGAAGTTAAGACAAAAAGAACTTCTTGTTGGGCCCTTTCTAGCTGGTGAGAATTGGCAATATTGCCTCCTTCCCATTGAACTTCAGTACAAACTTCAAAGTCATCATTGCTATCGTGTCATCTGCAAATTTAGTGTGCCTGAACTCCAACAATAACCAAGAGGAAGTTCTGTGACTGAAGGAAATTTTCCCTTTTTCATCTCATGGGTGCCATGGCAAAGAATGCCATGTGGTGAATCTTCCCCTGAAACCCCAAGAGCTTCTTGAGGCCAGCCCTGGACCACAACACATTAATCCCTGGTTCCTTGGGGATCATCCAGCATCCTGTGTGCACAGACACTTTCCTTACATGATCCAACTACACCAAGTCATCCAGTTCAATGTTGTCGTGAATCTTCATGCAGAGCTCGAACATGGTGCAAATTAGGTGGACATGAGATGTCATGCCCACCTCCAACAAGCAGGAGTTCAGAAGACCCAGAAGAAGCACGTGATTCTGCACAAGCAGGTTCATGTTGGTCAAACTGGCAAGGCAGGTCTTCTGAACGGAGTCACGGGCCAACACTTGAGGAGAAAGCTCACAGAGTTCCCTTTTGAACGGACTCTTCATGTCATTGAGCGCCTCCAGGGTCAATTCCCAGAAAAAGAAGGATGGCATGTAGGGATCAGAGCTTGACAGATGGTGGGGAAGAACAGTCAAATCCACAAAGTAGCCACCATCTGTGTTGCCCACTTAGCCTTTAAATGACTGTCTTCAAATTTAAGCAAGCGTAGGTGGTGGATTGGGACCTGGATGCTTTGTATTCTAGTCCTGCCTTTGCCCCTGCCCTGTAATTCAATAGGTTTCCCTCTTTTCTGATCAGGGATTATCCTTGTTTTCGCTCTGCCTGCCTGGCTATGGGCTTGGATTACAATTATTGCGTTTGCTGAATTAAAGCATTCTTCCAATTTCACTTGTTTCCTGTATCTCACTGCACGTAACAGGGTGAATGGTGCATCTTTCTGAATGCACTTCCCTTCCTCTTTACTATATACACCAACATTTTTGAAGAAACCTTCATGACAGTTCCTGACAAAAGACTCCAGCTACAATGGCCTCAAGCCGTAGCCTATTCGTTGTTGTTGTTTTTGTTGCTGCTGTCTTGTAGATGGTACTGCTCTCTTTGTTTTTGGCATGTTACCAAGAATTGGTAATTTAAATCTAATGCAAGCAGCTAGAGGATGCTAATGGAGGGACTGCAGCAAAGTGGTGATGTGAGAGAACTTAATTAAAAACAAGCCAGGAATGTGTTGCAGTAGTCCAATCTTGCGATGACATGGAACTGTACAAGAACATCAGTGGCCTCAGTGGATAGAAATGGAAGGATCATCTTGATGTTGTAAAGCAAGGGTCTTCAATTTTATCTCCAAAGGGCCAGTGTGGCTGCAGGCTTTCTTTACAGTCAACTTGGTCCCACACTTGATAGTTTATTGGAGACTAAGGTGAACTGATTAAACAAGTGAAATCAAGTGTGGCTCCTGCTAGTAGGAATGAAAGCCTGCAGCAACACTGACCATTTGTGAATAAGATTGAAGAGCCCTGTTGTAATGGGAAAACTGACTGTAAATGATCACATAAGGTTAGCCGTGTGAGGTGAGAAGGATGGATTCTTGTCCAGAAACCAACTACCCCAAGGTTGTGTGCAGTGTCAGATGGTGTGATCTGAGAGTCCTCCAGGGATATCAGAAAGGTCTCGACATGGAACTGCAGCTCCAGAGATATACAGTAGTTCAGTCTTGCTGGGATTTAGTTTCAACACTCAGTTGTAGGACTCTGAATATCAACTTCAGGGGTTCCTCAAGGGTTCTAAATTTATTCTTTTTGTCTAGGAGTGCATGGTAGATTAGATATCTCTTCTTTAAATACACATATAATGATCCACACTCTTTTTCCTCTTAAATCATTTTATAGTTTGTATGAACTTTTCTCTTCTTCTTCTTCTTCTTCTTCTATAGAAAATTGCTTCCTCACAATGGAAGGCTCTCCAGAGTGTGAGTTATGTTTGAGCTGAAGGCTAAATGGCTTCCCTTGACAAGCTGTTTGCATTCTACTTACTGGGAAATCTGATGTCTTGCTGCCTATTTCTTTCCTCAACACAGTGGTGGAATGCTTTAGGCAGCTTGGCTTTTAGTGATGAGTTGGGAAGCACTCTCTGGAGATATGTAATACTGCGAGAGACAGCAGAGAGGATGCCCAGCTGTTGTGAGAAATGGTGTTTTGTCACTGAAACGTTTACATAATCAATTCCTTTTTGGCAGCTAAAGACATCATGAAATAATTATTCGAATAATAATGAGTTATGCAGTAATGATTAAATATTTGTTTCCCTGTTGGTGCAGCATAATTTTATATTCTATTCCCCCTTTCCATACCTAAATGTCAAAATCTACATTGAAACAAAAGATCATTTGCACTTTTTCTGATCCGCAGTGACCTTGAAGAAGTCCGCTAACACTCTGGCTCTTTCTCTTTCTTATTTTCTTTCTTTCTTTACTTTACTTTTTTTAGAGAAAGAGGTTTACTTAACACCTTGGCTCAGGATCATGGTGTTCTATCATCAACGTGCAATAATTTGCATTCTGTTTGCTTTGTCCTGAAAAGCACACTAGTTAAAATGCAGCCCAAAGGAATTATATATTTGCTCAGTATTTTAAACCAGTCAAACACACGGTGAAAGCAATAACTGGCGAGACCACATGGCCTCACCTCAGTGGAATATGGATAAGCAGTGATGTGTGGAAAGTGTTTGGGAAGGGCAACAAAGGCCTTGCTGGATATATTCAGTCAAGGTGCCCCTCATCAATAATCCATTAAAGCCTATTTGCATATATTGCTATGTATATATAATTTAATGGTCAGCACAGTATCAGAACATACAAATAAATGATAAAGGAAAAGCCGGGGAGGCTGTTACACAGTCATTTATTTTTTGCCTGCGTGGCATTTGTTCTCTTAAATGAATGGAATCGTCACTGCAAGTCTTTTTTTTTTTTGACCACCTGATCACCTTCTCTCTTTGATGTAACATTTCTATCCTGATGGGAATCTCTTCAAGGATAACCTTGTCCCAAGCCACAAGGCATGAGGACACTCTGAATTGTTTCATCATGATGAAAATGATGTAAATAATATGTTATCACATTATAATTATGTAATGACTGTAATAATCACTGTCACCAGATCTTCACAGCGTTCTGTGAATGCTTTTTACGACCACTGGTGGTGCTATTGCACTCAAAAACCACAAAAGTCCCAAATAAACTTCTTTAAGACATTTGTAAACAGCAAATAATCTCATGTGGATAAAGTAAAACCTTATGATATAGTGATTTATCATTAAAGCAGGGGTTGGGAGAGTACAAAATACTCTGACTTGAGTAAAAGTCGCTACTGCTAATGTAGTAAATGTAGTGATCAAGAAATTTTCTCAACTAAGAGTATGTCATTTGGTGGGAAAAACTACTTCCTAATTCCTTTTTTTGTTTTACTTGTTTACAATGGACACAACTAATGTGAAAGTAATTTTTGAACGCTTATGTTCGAGCCATGCTGACGTGAACACCACTTCCATTATCAACAGTGTATAAAGAAAGGTAATGTTAGCTAACTAGCTAACTGCTAGGGTTTCAGTAGCTTGCTGGGTTTGTTTACTAGCTAGCTAGCTGATGTTATTCATACATGTTTCTAGTTCCATAGTTAGAAATTCAAAGGTGCCCCTTACACATTATTATAATAAGTATTAGATATAGACTCTAGCAATACTATTTAACACAACAAATAATTGCTACAGATCATTGTGTATAATCCAGAGCTTTCATAATGTAACACATCAACAGATCTGGCGAGCTGTTCTAACTCACTCAGATGGCCCATGGCTTACCTGTACATGTTTCCCCAGATTGAACGTTAAGCTGTGAAATGCTAATATCTCTACCAGTTTAATTTGCAGATCAGTATCGTGCTGCTTTCTAGAAGCATTTCAGACTGAAGATAGTTGATAAATCGGTCAAAGGATGCTCACCTGTCTCCACTATCTCAGACATCGCTGCTGCCGTCTAAGCTTTCCAAGCAATGACTTTAGACAGGAATCTGTTTTGACTGGGTTTCAAAAATGAGTCATTTAAAATTTTGCACATACTGTGTGTTACTTCACTTACAGTCTTCCAGGGCTAACTCTTTTTAAAAAAAAAAAAGAAAGAAAAAAAAAAAACTCAAGTAAAAGTAGTATAAATAAATTATACTCATAAAAGTACTATTATGTTGAATCAGGTATAGTCACAAAAGTGCATGTAGTTCATTACTATAAACTATAAGCTATATGCGTGCCTATAGGAACATGTGTATGGAGTAGATATTGTTAAATATACAGTATGGTTCGTGTCCTCATGCTGAGTCAAATCCCTGTGTGCGCTGTACATTTGGATAATAAAGAGAGTATAATTTTGATTATGGCCCGTTGGAGAAGAAAAATAATCTCAGTAGGTCTGAGAAACTGCATTTCACCATTCATTACGGTGACATTTATGGGAGCAATTAAATTTTACAATGTGCGAACACTCTTCGTTAAGGGGTGCCAAGGACCACAGCAGGGATATTTTAAGGACGCTATGTTAAAGGACTGCATCTTATTAGCATTATAAATACTACTGAAGGAAAAAAAAACGAAAACTGTAAATAATTCTCACAGAGCTGTAATATTTTCCTCTCTTGAGCTTCCTGACTGGATTCAAAGGTCTGAGGAGTATTATTTCACCTTTATTTAACTTGGCATGCTGTGATCTCAGATTTATTCTGGATATCTGTGTAGCTACACCCATGCTCGAAAGGCTATGATTAGCCCCTGATGAAACCTTTACTTTCAAATTGTCTTCTGCAAATTCGAAGACTCAGGGCTGACATTTGAACCCCGCTTTATAAGCTGCCATGGCAGTTTAATTCCAATAACATCACAGTGTCATATTACCATTATGTGTGATGTAATTAGTGGCAAAGCAGCCTGTGCCTTGTGCTAATTTTGGCTCTATAGTTAGCATATGTTAGCACATACGGTCTGTAGGTGCTGATGAAAATTGTAGTTAGATATATCTTAGGTCCATGAAATTGGATTTTTCTCTCTATGTATAAGTGGAGCATAACTTTTCAGCGGCTTCATTTATCTGTATACTTCATTAATACTGCTTCGGTAAATTTGTTTCATATGTGGCAATGATATTCATGATTTCGGACTATAGTACATGATATAAGTCAGATTTGGACTGTCTGCACTGACCACTGGAGTGTGTTAAAAGATTTACCAAAGAACTGAGAGACTACTCTGTTGTGCCGTGGATGTACAGGATTTTTAATGTAGGAGCAGGACTAGATGAGGACAAACTAAATACCAGGTCTATTTGCAAAAGATTTTTACTTTACAACACAACCATACAGAGATTATTTATTTAATACTGTTGATGCATCATTATAGAAAAGCTGTCAAATCCTTGATTCTTAGAGAAAGTGGAGACAGAAGTCTGCATGGGGTTTCTGACATAAAGAGAGAAAAAAAAAACAAACAACTCCATATAAAACTCAAGGTAACCAAAGGCAAAAAAGAGTCACTCTTACTTAACACAGATATTCGGGCGAGAGGCGGGGTACACCCTGGGCAGGTCGCCAGTCCACCACAGGGCCGACACAGACAAACAGCCACACAC
>JAQQZR010000014.1:14135382-14152315 GCA_030068235.1 Notoglanidium macrostoma
AGATGCTGGGATTGGCTCCAGCTTCCCCGCCACCCAGACGGATAAAGCGCTATAGATAATGGATGGATGGATGGATCTAACCAACTCTTGATTCTTCCAGGAAGCAGTGTTTTTATATTGAGATCATGTGAATAATTATGCGATTTCTGATGGTAACTGATTGCATGACAACTAATTTAGAATTTTCACAGCCAAAGTATTGATACTTACCAACTATAGTGATTTTTCCACCCACTTTGTTTTTGGCAAATTCATAGCATAGAATCCAATTTAAGTCCATTTAAGTTCTAGAGTTGTAACGCTACAAAATGTGAAAAAGTTCAAGGGGGTATAAATACTCATGCAGGCTACTGAATGCCTTAATGCATGCCATTGTATTCGAGTGTGCTGTATTCAAGTTGCCTTCTTCTTGGCCATGTCATATGGATCAAACTGAGAGAGAAGGTGGGAGAGAGAGAGCGAGAGAATGAGAGAGAGAGAGAGTTGGGGACTGAATGGTGTGCCTAAAATAGACCTGGACAAGAAGAAAACGGAAGAATACCCCAGGCACCTGGCCTCAGGTACACTCCCAGGTCTAGTTTCTGTAGAACACAGAGCTTACAGCTTCTTATTTAAACTTTGTACGTTCCCATACCTGGCCAACAGCCACGATTTAAAGTACAGCTATAAACAGAGCAGCCATTGTTTTTCATTAAACTCAGCTTGGAGATTAAACCAAGGTTTCTTTCATCACTATTTGTTTTTATTATTTTGTAAAAGGGGCATGGTTTTTAATCATACTTTCTTTGTAGTATCTTCAATTAATTCTAAATTCATCATTCATCCTTGATAAATGTCTTTTTTTCCTGAAACAATTTAGCTTTTTAATTAAATCTTTGATGCTAAAGCAAAAAAAAAAAAAAAAAATCAATCCAAACCAAACAAATACACAAGCCAACAATGTAAATAAAGAAAAACCTTATAAGCCTGCTGTCCACAAACCTTCTGAACGTTTTACAAGGGTCAGGTGCTACCAGGAGTAAATTAATCCCAAACATCAACAGCAAAAATTTCATTCATGACTGAGATCTGGGAACGCATCATTGTGTGTGTGTTTACTGTAGAACTTCAGCCACATCCGATTTTAATTAACGCCGTGAAGCCGGGCAGAGAGGCGGTGACAGGATGAGTAAATAGAGGATGCCGACCCACTGTGCATCGCGCCCTCAGGTTAGCGCCAGGGTCCAAAGCAGGCACGGTGCTGTGCTTAATCAGAAGCTCCGTTCACACAGGGACTGAAAACAATCTCATGCTCTGACAAATAAGAGAAAAACATTCTCCTGAAGGTTCATCTGCTTCCCTTTTTGGAGCATGAATAATGAGGATTAACGCTTAGCTAGGTATGAAAATAAACGTCAGAGTTAACATTTGTACCGTTTTATATTATCTTGTTAATCCAGCTACCAGGTGGCATTTTAAGTGGTTGTGATTTATTTGTAGTTTTTGGAGAACGCTTCTTCACCTGTCTCAAGGTTAGTGTTCAGTTCTGTTGACCAGAAAGAATGCGCAAAAACAATCACTTGGCCCTTGAGCCAAACTCTGAATCCTGTGTGCATACCAGGAGCAAATATTTCACTCAAAGAACTCATTGTTGGTTGCGAGTGGGCGGTCCTGGCATCATGGCTGGTTGCCATGGTTTCCCCGGTAGCATTAGTGTAACATGGCAAAACCACTTATCTGATCACAAATCACATCTTACGATAAAAAAATGAGAAACTATGAATTATTAAAATTATATTCCATTCTGACTTGAAGTAAAAAATGTCAGAAATAAAAAATGATATTCTTTAGCCAATCACTCTCGGTATTGAAGAAATAAACACTGGAAACAATAACTCTGCTTTTTTTGGGCCACTTCACACCACCTCATGCTTTATTCCTTACATATTTATCCTTCTCACCCAAATTTTGCACAAAAAGGGATCCTAAGTCCACATTATACACTCCATATACACAACAACATATTATGCTTTTTAAGCCAGACACACAAAACCACTGATTCAGCACTTTTTTCAGAAGACTAAAGTAAAAACAGGCACCGGAGACCAGTCTGTGCAACCTTACTGTGCGTTTGTGCATTTAGTCATTAAACATTGTCTCAGAGCAATTAAATGTAAATGTAATGTGCTTAACTTCGGATTTTCCCTGGGATCCTTCTAGCAACATCCGGCTCATTAGCATAGGCACCCGTGTGAAGAGGTGCAGAGATACGGAGGGAGAGGATGCAAATGAAAGTAGGAACGATGCAGGGATGGATCCTCCCACTCACACTAAGTCTGAGCATGAATCTCCAGAGGTACTGTGTGATGAATGCACACCGACGTACTGAAGTAGGAGATAAGCAGGATGCCTCGCTATTTCTGGCCCCTACTGCTTAAGAATGGAAATGCAGGAGATTGCTGCGTTTTTTTTTTTTTGCTTTTTTTTTTTTTTGTTATTCCGCAGTGGACATGTTCATCACTTTTTTCCGCCATGTATTCATTTTTTCCTCTTTCTTCTTTAAATCGGTTGCTAACCTAAGAACATTCATTTCATACTTATTTGACTAACTTCCAGTTGATTCTTTTTGGACTTGTATGGGTAAAGTCTTTCAGTGAATCTGTACAGTGTTACAAATTGAACAGGTCTCAGAGCACTAGAACCAAGTGGTTTATGGTCAGGAAGCTGCCGTGTACTGTATCTTGCTGCCTATCTCTTTAAATATAGCCTCTAAGACACATCTTTGCCTTGCCATGTCTTCACAGGTATCTCCTTTGGGTTCTCCGGTTTCTTCTCACGTCCCACAAAACAGGGCAGTAGATAGAGTGGCTAAAATAAATTGCCCCAAGGTGTGTATGTGTGATAGCACGGTGCCGTGTCATGGACTAGTGTCTGATCCAGGGTGTATTCCCATCCCACAGTGAGAGGAAAAAAGAAAAGCTGGTGAGGGTACAACTGCTTATCGCTGTTGTAACATAAGTGATAATAGGAACAAACCTGATCGGACTACCTTCCAGATCTTAAACAGCAATAAACATAATGATAAGTGGATAAAAATAGCATGTGTCATGTTTTTTAATAAATAAAAATCCAATAAACATAGCCATTTTTTTAAGTACGCACTATTGTTGATTATTTTCTTATAACTGCATTCCCCATCACGTTTTATTCATAACTTGAACTAGCTTGAGTAGAAATAAAAACTGATACTTGTTAATGCTCTAAAAATAGGTGGTGATGTACAGTTGGGAGCATCTGACATTTAAATAGGCACACAAGCAAAGTTGTCAAGAAAAGGACTTGGCTATCAATCAGGGGCAATGTCATGGCAAATGTGAAGGATACTATTTCCTCAGTGGAGGGAATCACATTGACAAGTAGGTTATATGGCAATAGCATAACAGGACTCCCAAAGGAGACAACCTACTAGGCCAGATTTAATGATACTAAATGTGTGCTCAAAGCCCACAAGGAGAGAGGTTCTTGCCTCCCACCAAGAAAGAAAGAGCAGAGGATGAAAAGCTAATTCAAACACTGTGAAAGAAATCGAACTCACTAACGGCAGGAGACGCATCTTTGGTGGCCTGCGCGGTGTATATAATACTGCTCTGAAGACTTTCGACATGTCAAAAATTCTGTTTGGAGGTGTTCTGTCTGGAGGACAGAAGCGACGCATCTGTGTGTATACACATGCATTTGAAGGCACCCCAAGGGGCCGACACTGTCCAAAGCACAGCATGAAATGTGCTGTCTGTTTTCAGTGGCTTTTTATTTGTTTTCAAAGCCGATTTTCATCATTAGTTGTTGAACTTCTGGGAAAGTTCTCGGAGAAAAGTTCTAGTGGGGCTTTTGATGAATGTTTTAAAAAGGGGACCAAAAAATGGGCTCTTTCACACACTTTGACACTACAGCCCTTTTACCCCTTTGATAGATTACACTTTGGTGTCTTACACTTGATACTTTTTCGAGAGATAGTGTGCAAGGAGTAGGGAATAAGTTCAGAGAGGGCCCCTGGGTTCAAATTCCAGCTGTGGTACTTGACATCGTAAACACAGCCAGAGCAGTTAAGGATGCCAGGTTCAATCTCTCTTCCATTGTTAAGAACCAAACATCAGATCAGGAATTTGGCTTTAGCATATTACTCCAAACATGTTAAAGCATGCATCAATGCTGCATGCTGTCAAGCTAAACCCTCACCAAAGAAAGTCAACAAACCAGTTTCTGCTTCAATAACGGTGCCATTAACTCGATAACTATCAGGAAAGGAAATGTTATTATTCAGTATGTTCTCTTTTCTCTTGACGCTCACTTTTTTTTTTGTGGTAATCTCTTTACATGGTTTTGCTGATGACTCTCATTTCAGCCTGTCGTTCCCACCATCACAACTCATTTCTTAGCATGCTTGGCAGACATCTCATCACATAGAGCTGGAGAAATCTCATTCCAAAGCAACTGACCTGCTCATGTCTTCCAATGCCTTGATATATCATGAACCAGCGCTATACCATATTTTCAGCCTTTCGAGATATATAAGCCCTAGATGAGTTACTACACATTCCTACACATTGATCCCCTTTTCACGAGAACTCCCTAATCACGTCATCTGAATTAGTAGGTTGCAAAATTGACCTCCTCTTGCAATCTTCAGTATCCACCAGTATTATGTCTTTACATTTGATCCTGTGTGCAGCAGTCCAAATTGTCTTCAATCCTACCAAGTTCACCCATGTCTCTACACTGCTAGAGTACCTCCACTGGTTTACTCTAGTTGCAAGTAGTACATTTAAATGAGCCAAAAATGGACCAGACCCACTAGATGCCAATCACCAAATCTCTTACCATATTTTGGGCCTTTTGAGACAAAAGCTTGGCTCAACGTATCACCATTCAAGATGCAAGGCTGTCAAGCATCATGGCTGTTCACTTCACTGGTGCCAGTTAGTGGAATGACCTTCCAACTGGAGGCTGTTTCTTATAGTCCTTTATGCTCTTGAGACTCTGGACTGTCTGTACTAACTAGTCTTTATTACAAAGGGTCTATCTTTGCATGTGATTCCCACTGTTCATCTTGCTGGTGGTGAGACCACAAGATGGCTCCATATTGCCATTGCCATTTCAGGCTTTCCCCGGCCAGGTTAGGTGGATGGCCAGTGTATGCAGGGCTCCTTTCTAAACTTTTTCCACTAGTAGCACTAGGTGCGCCACTTAAATCGACATGCAGCGTACCACTGTACTGTTAGCTCACCACTCCAGCTACTTACTTACTCACTCTCTCTCTCTCTCTCTGTCTCTGTCTCTGTCATACACACCAATTCTTGCTCCCTCCTGGTGTTTCAGATGGGGGGGCACAAAATAAAAATGGGGGCACACTTGCAAGTCACACTGGTGTGCCTAGTTATTGCAACCATGTAGTTAAAGAAATGGTTGCAAAATGTGACTAAAAGGTCACAGTCTGGGGCCCTGTTACACATGGATTAGTCTGACCTCTCCGCTCAGATTTGTTTGCTAAGAGTGGCTCTACTGGGACCATTATAATCCCAGTGACATTGCCCTGAGATTTACCAAAATACACAAGACCCTTTGCTATAACCAGACCTCTATTCATGAAGGGGTTGTCTACACGAGCATATGGACATGTTTTCCAAGTAGACAACAAAGCGCTTGAGTAAGTCACTGTGGATAACCACATCAGCCAAATATTATAAATGTAACAGTGTCTCGCTACACACAAGCCCATCTGTGACCCATACTTCTAAATCAGATTGTCATGAGCTGAATGGGCCAAATCGGGCACCTGCCAGTACCAGGGCCCACAATCTGTGTAAAAAAAAAACCATTTTATGCTAAACAGAACAAGAAATTAAACATTATATCCATCATAATAAGACGGTTGAATAACTCCTCTAAGCGCCTTTTCAAACTGACACTTTTAAGCCAGTAGACATTTTGTCCTATTTAGCAATCTTTTTTAGTCATTAGAATATATTAGTATATACAGTACTGTATTTGCCTGCGTAATAAAATTTTAATTAAAAAATAATTGATAGTATTTGTAAGGGCAAACAAAACAAAGCTTTTTAGTACTAAATTTGAAATTTAGCACACACATCAGTTCTTGGGACAGTTACTCAGGGACAGGGGCTTGGCCTTGGGTGTGGCCCAGTGACTCTATAGCACCACCATATGTCCCTGAGTATTGTTGTATCTTGTGTATACTTGTATAAATGTAACAAGTGTCTTTCTACCACAGTACTTTTTAACGCTCAACTCTAATGCTCAAGTCTAGGCCTACCTGACACTTGCACGACAGCGTTGGCACGTAGAGACCCGCATTGAGGCATGCCAACTAGGGAACTACCTGTGAATCGTGATGTGAGGCTTTGTATCAATAGCGTACGTGCATGACGAGCTTCAAATTTTTAAAACATTTGGTCGTGCCAGTGGCGCAACTTATGCGCAACTTACACGCAACAGTTGTGCATCACTGAGTGTCACTGCTTGCCATTGCATGTCTTTTTCACAGTGTATATACTGTAATGTAATGGCGCATATTGGAGCGCATATTTTGCGCATAAACTGTGCATAGTTTCCGCATGCGTCCAGCCTCCTTGGTTTCCTTTTTCTGCCAGGTACCTTTTCTCCTTCTTCTCTCATCCTCCTCTAACATCCGCTGATGATCAACAACCATAATGCCTGCAGCTGCTACATATAAACACGTTTGCATCTGTTCTGAATCTTGTGAATTCAACACGTCTCTTCTATCACTGGACACTGACTGCGTGAAGCTTTTTGAACCATAGCGTCCCATGGCATGGGCCATCGCACCCCAAATTCCTGCACAATGACTTCACGCACGTGTAACTAAAGCGTGTCAGTGAATGATCATTCATGCCACTGAGTGAACAGGAGTGCCCAGGCATGACATCATTCCAACTTATGCTCAAATTGTGCATGGCGCAGCTGTGGCGTAATAAGATTGCCATGGTGTGCCATTGTGTGTCTTAGACGTGTGACATGTTCGGGGCAGATGAGCACCTAGTTCATAATTTATCTGTTACAGGTGGCGCAACATGGCACTAATACATTATGGTTCTTATCGTAACAGCTATTCACAAGGATCAATGTATCATTGTAATCACTGATACGGTGAAACTCTTGTAAGGAGACGCTTAGTTCTGGGAGGAATTTCCAGTATCAGTACTTTGTAACAGTAAGAGGTAGATTTACGAACCTGTAAATTTGAGTTATCCACTAGTCCTCAGGAGAGTAGATGTTCTTCTTTACGGTTTCTCAATAATAAAGTGCCAGTTTTTGTCTTATTTATGTCTTACTATCTACTGTAATATATAAACAGTTAACATGAGTGACAACAGGAACTAATGTGTTTTGCAGCTATTTCTTAATATTAAATGTAACGTACTTGGATAAATACTTTGATGTGTTGTTCTTCAATAAGCACAGCACACCCTGTGGTATTTTATTCCTCAGGTTTATTTTCTCTCATGTGGTATTTGGCTGATAAGTAATATAAAGCATATATTTTGTTTCATGTGGCCACAATACGACCAAGTATTACTCACACTCTTCATAATCTAGGGCAGCACTCTGGTTGTTTACTGCTTGCTTCTGAATCGAAGACGAGAATGAGAGCAGGGAACGTGTCTGCCGCCTGAGACTGGACCAGATATTGGTGAAAATTCACATTATTGCAGCTCGCATAGCTGCTGATTCATCTTTGCATCATTTGAACTTCGTTTTACCTTTATTCGATGAGCAACCTGTGCAGTCTGTGCAAATAGTCGAGCAGAAATTTATCGTGCTCTCTTTCACCACAATGCGTCTTACATAAAACGATCGTTTCCAATAGGACCGCCGCCAGCCTGAGACTGTCCTACTTTAAATTACAAGAATTTTCCTAATGCTTTTTTTCATCCTTAATAAAGAAGTGGCAGAGCCAGGTTTAAATATAGCATGGCGCAGATGCTTCTGTTTCTCCAGCACTGTAGGTGACAGTTGCATGGATTCGAACGGGCTGCATGCAATACTAGAGCTCCCGAAGCAATAAGATACAGACGACTTGCATTCAGCACTCACGCTGTAATCAAAACCGACCGCTGAATCACCCGTATCAATCCACTGATCTGGCATCAGAGTACCAGGCCTAATCTGAGACTGATATCGCACTTAATATAAAAGCTAGAGGTTCCTGTGATGTATAGAATGATAAAAGAAATATCACAAATTGCATACAAGGATATGAAGCCGAGCTGGACATAGGGTATTAAATCAGTTTACGTATATGGTTTCATCTTTCAAGAGACATGGTGAGGAAAAAACAAATGTTTTGAAGACGGAATCAAAATTGCAAGTTTCAGTCTAGATGTTTTCTGTATAATATGAGTTCTTTATCATGAAACATGTCAGTCAGCTACTGTTATGGGAATATATTGATGAAGAAGAGCAGAAACATTACAGGAGTTCTGAAATTTCGTAATCACAAATAACAATTCGTTTCACTGTTACAGAATAATTCATAATAAATTATGTCGCAGGATAAATCAATTGTTAGAGAAGTTAAGTTTCAATCCATGATATTGTAAAGGGAAAAAAAAATAACAGTTAATAATAAGCAAATAAATAAATGCATTATTTTGTTTTTCTACTTATTATTATTATTATTATTATCCTTTTCACTTTAACCCTTTGGCTTAAACCACCAGTTCATGTTGGTTTGAACGAGGCACAACAGAATTAATTCAGCGCTCCGGTTTGTGGCACTGACTAACAGTAAATCAATCTAATCCCTGCATAGAAGAGAAACAAAGCATACCACAGGGTCCCATCAGCTTTTAATGCTATCAACTCTGAGGTCACTAATTCAAATGCAATACCCTGCAGATCGTGAATAAGAGACACATTTAATTTGCTCATTGCTTCATGAACATCAAATCAGCTAACAATAAAATTCCAGATCATTCTCATTAGCTTGTAATCCAACCCCATTATTACAAGACAAGATCCAGTAAACATAACCGCAGTGTTGTACATAACAACAGGCTGTGGTTGTTATTTCTTGTGATCAGATCTGGCCGAAAGGTGTATTAACCATATCACTACTTCAGTGTAGCAGATATCGTTCATCTAAACCTTCTCTGTAATCGCCATCTCATATGTGGGTAGCAGATTAAAATGAGAGAACGCTTCGTTGCTCCTCGGAGCAGCGGAGAAATAAGCCAGAGCCAAATTTGGATTTAGTCACGTCTCTCACAGAAGCTATAATCTCCATAAATGCCAAGATCAGCTCACTTTCTGGTTTACCGCCAATTAAGAGTCAGTGACAAGCAAATCATACTGCAAATTAAGTCGAATTTATTACCACAGCTTCCATGTGTACGGCTGCAGAAAGACGAACTATCAAGTGAATAGGATCAGAGTGCAGCATGCAATACAATACATACACGAGCTACACAAAAATCAAGAAATCAGAATTACGGTAATTACAGAACGTTTTTACAGGTTTTTTTTTGGAATTACTAGCTGGAAACTAGCTGTAGTTGGAGCTATATAGATATTACAGTGATTCATGTTGGAATGGGTTTTTGCGTAAGCAGGCTACATTGTGATATCTTAAGAGTGTTTTTGAATTCAATAGGAAAGCTTGGGATTATTTAGTCTATGCGTTTTGTGTCATGTATTATCAGAATGCCAGTTTAAATATGGAACATAATGCAAAGATTTGGAAAGGAAAATGGAGATATGGAACAGATAGTCTAATGTCCATACCAGGTGATTATAAGAAGGTGTATCGCAGCTATTGCAAATCAGAAATGCGTGCACACCACTGTGGCACGGTTTCCCATGCATAGACTTTTCCATTAGGCTAGTTTCAGGTCTTTTTGCGGCGTTTCTGGAGTGTAGCTAGGCTGGAAATTTTGCACGCCTAATTCTGTGCCTCTGAATGTTGTTTATTCATTACAAAAGACCTTGCTTACTTGAAGTGACATCAGGAATTGTCTCTTTTGCTTCATGTACCAACATGAATGTCATTTCCCAGAATACTCAGCCAAACAACGGACCACAAAGCCAGTCACATGACACCTCACATGATCTGCTACTAGTGCCAATAACCCAAATAAACTAAATAGCTAAATAACCCAAAACAGCTTCCAGTTAATCTTTACAGTTTGTTCACTCTTCTATCTAGCCAAGATCTGTCTACTGGGTTAGTCTTTCAGTTAGGGGTAGTTAGCTAGCTAAACGGTTGCTAACAACAAAACTAGACAAATTGTGGCCATTTCACTTTTTTTTGGCCAAGCTGACATTTTGCTGTGTGGCTGAAAACCTAAAAAGCAATTTTTCTATATTACATTCAAGACTATTTTCAAATGGCTTACTTTCTTTTTCAAAGGCAGCATGAACATAGATGCCATGTGAAAAATATATATATCATGTCATTAACAGCAGCATACCATCCAAGGAGATGAATAATTTGTAAATCGTAATCTACAACCATTCTGAAATAATTGAAATTTGTTTCATTTACCTTTAGTTATCAATTACTACTTATGGGGTTAAATAAAATGCACAATCTCTCCATCTATCTATGATATGAATGCTCTTCAAGCCTGGCTTACAATAAATCAATGTACTCCAATCCATGCAATTTCTATAACCTCATCTAAAACTTAATTTCCTGTCATAAAGTTAATAAAGAAATCCACTTACTCATATGAATAACTAAATGCATGCCTTGATTAAATATTAAATCGCCGTCTCTTTTGTAGTTTATTTTTTTCTGATTAATAACTAATAGCTGATTAAGGAGAAGCGTCTGGGCCGAGATGACTCGTCTGGGCCTCTTCTTATTTGATGCTATCATTTGAGGACTCAAAGAAACTGAATAGCACCAAGAGTCTGACAGTTGAAATAAAAAAAAAAATCAACTTAGCACACTGTCTTTCAAAGACAGAGAAAAAAAGACTATAAGCAAAATATATCCAGGATGTGGACTTACACTGATCAGACAAAACATTAAAACCACTGAGAGATGAAGTGAATGGCACTGATTATCTCGGTACAATGGCACCTGTTAAGGCGTGGGATATATTAGGCAGCCAGTGAACAGCCAGTTCTCAAAGTTGATGTGTTGGAAGCTGGAAAAATGGGCAAGCATAAGCATCTGAGTGACTTTGACAAGAGCCAAATTGTGATGGCTAGATGACTGAGTCAGAGCATCTCCAAAACAACCGGTCTTGTGGGGTGTTCCTGGTATGTAGTGGATAATACCTACCAAAACCGGACAACTGGTAAACCAACATGGGGTAGCGTCTGCTCACACAGAAGAGATACTGTAGCACGAATATATGGGACTGTGTAGCTGCAGACCAGTCAGAGTGCCCATGCTGACCACTGTACACTGCCAAAAGCACCTACAATGGGCATGTGAGCATCAGAACCGGATCATGTGTGATGCTCCGGGTAATGTTCTGCTGGGAAACCTTGGGTCCTGGCATTCATGTAGATCTTACTTGGACACGTGCCACCTACCTAAACATTACAGCAGACAAAGTACACCCCTTCATGTCAACGATATTCCCTAATGGTAGTAGCGTCTTTCAGCAGATAATGCACCCTGCCACACTGCAAAAATTGCTTAGGAACGGTTTGAGGAGCATAACAAAGAGTTCAAGGTGTTGATTTGGCTTCCAAATTCCCCAGATCTCAATGTGATCGAGCATCTGTGGAATGTGATGGACAAACAAGTCCAAGCCACAAAGGTCCGACCTCGCAAATTACAGGGCTTAAAGGATCTGCTTCTAATGGCTTGGTGCCAGATATCACAGCACACCTTCAGAGGTCTTGTGGAGTCCAAGCCTCGAAGGGTCAGAGCTGTTTTGGTGGCACTACACAATATTAGGCAGGTGGTTTTAATGTTACGTCTGATCGGAGTATAATATCATCCAGATGCTCAGTTATTTCAGATAGTCCCAAGGGATCAACACATATAAATCCATATTAGTCATGTCCATTAATTAAATGTATCATTGTAAGCTTATCATTTCAAATCAGGGCTTTAGAGCTTTTAACAGAATGCAGTCTGAATCGACTAGTGTCATTTATGTTGTACTGCATATAATTACTCTGTAGCAGCCTGTTCACATGTCTGAGATAGGGTTACATATTGGCGTACTCGTATGGAAATGAGTTGACAACGTGGAACATGATCAACATGAAACACAAAACGTAAACTGAATCACATTTCATTAGTGACATAGAGGCAAACTCAGAGTTAAACTGTCTGGTCTGGCCAAAGCGGTCAGTCAATGTAGTCACGCCTTCTTACTTTATAGGAGAATAATGTTTTAAAAACTCATTTTTGGGGTAAAGTGTGCAGATATCAGCATAGGGCAAACTAACTATTCAAATTATACATTGTAGATGGAAAGACAGTTCAAGTGGCATTGAAAACAGGCTGTTTGTCATTGAAATGCATTGGGATGGGCGGGGCTAAAAATGTACTGCAGCCAGCCGTCCATTTCTTATACAGCTGTGAGACAGGAATAGTCGTGTGTCATTGTATCAAATGAAATGAAAGGATTGTCTTAATTTTTTTGTCACCTCGATGAAGTGAAATAACAGGGTTTCACTGGCAGTCAACAGAACACATATTTAAATTTACGTTATTTTAGCAGGCGTCCTATTGAATGGATTTTGTAAGAATTTCTATGAATCCATAAGTTACCATGTATGCACGGTTAGCATGGGTTTCTGACACACACACACACACACACACACACACACAAAAAAACGCACATACACTCGCTAAGTAGAATTCCTACAAGTTTTAGCTTCTAAATATGACAGAGCTCGCCTTGCTTGAAGATTTACACAACTGTCTTGACTGCTGCCAGGCTCACTTCAGATGTGTTTGGTTCTCAGAAGATACCCTTCCATGAAAAAAAAATGAGAAGAAAACACCCTTCATGGTTGTGATCTATCTGAGTTTGTACGATTTACTCGCAACCACTTCTCAGCAGAGGCAGAGGCACTTTAAAAGAATTGTGCATTCCAAAGGATGTGGGCTCATACCATCATACATATGTTCTGTTACGATGAAGCATCCCAAACGACCGACTCGTACAAATCCATATTAGTTGCATCATTTATGTAACTGTTGGATTGGCATCGTTTTCTATTCAATAGTAACATCACTGCAGGCTTCAGAATGTAAGTGAATCAATATGAACACCGAGTACCAGCCTATTCACATGTAGTAGTCATCTGAGGGAAGATTATAGGTATTTAAATCCGTGATCCGCTGTGATACCTGTCTGTCAGCTTTCTGTTCCTTTTAATAGATTTTGTCAAAAGACAAATTCCCAGATGAGGACCTTTTGAAGACGCGCTATAATTAGTTGACACGTCCTTTAATTTTTGACATTAAAGGATATATCCGTTTTATAGCTATGCAGGAACACTTGTCCACTGCATCCGTCCCGTACCACACATCTGGTTCCCTATAAAGATTTCCCACAGTTGAGACTTCTTTTTTTATTCATAAGCCTTTGCGATACACTCTGCCGACATGGTCTTCTTTAAAAAAAAAAGTGGAGTTATAAAAAATATACAGAGTTGAAGTAAAAAAGCTATGAGCATGAAGTGTCTTAGTAAGGTGGTAGGCCCTTTTACTCTGGACTTGTACTCGTGTGATGTAAACCAAACCGTTCTTCCACAGCATAATTCCTCAGTTGCTGTTATTCACATAGATGGCCATATTTCCAATACTGTGTCATACATCACCGCATGACTTTGCTGGAAGGCACCTGGTTTTTTTTTTTTACATCTCCCCTGGTGGTTAGAATGGGTGAAATGGAGCCATAATTAAAATGCAATATGAAGTAAAATAATGGAAGTATCCTACTTCACAGCTTGGTAATCATATTTCCATAAAGTGCCATAATAAACCATACAGACCTACAAAGAATTTCCATAAAAGGACAATTTTTGAAGAAATAAGCCTAACAGTGTTCAGTTCGGAAGCTATTGTTGGACATTTCCCCAGATAATCCTCAGTTATTTCATGGGTGAACTACTACTCAGTGCTCTCACAGGAAAAATGCTAAATGCTTGACTCTACCATACACTCATAGGGCCCTATTTTAGCGGTCTAAGTGCACGGCCTGAGTGCATGGTGCGTGGCGCGAGTGCGTTTATGCCGTGTCCAAATCCATTTTTGCTAGTTTAACAGCGAAAAAAATAGTCGCAGCACCAGGCGCATCGTTTAAAAGGGCTGTCTCTTAATGAATCACAAATATGTTTTGAGTGTAACATTGGATAAAACAATCAGAGTGTCATCTCCTGTTCCCTTTGAGAGTCAGGTGCGCTTGCATCTCGGCTGATTGATATTATAGTGTCGGATTTGCCAGGTAGTACAAAAGAACACTTCTCTACTCATGCATGAAGTGAAAGCGTGCGAGCAGACCATCTACCTATACCATAATTATAACCATTATGACATACAGTACCAGTCAAAAGTTTGGACACACCTTCTAATTCAATGGTTTTTCTTTATTTCTATTACCCAATAGTCACTTCATGTCTTAAAGTAATGATGTTCTGTCCTTTCTCTTTACTTACTCTTTACTTGACATTATACGTATTACTACAGTTGTGGAACTGGGCTATTTACTGTACACCAAGACAACCTCGGCACAACACAACTGATGATCTGAAACACATGCAGAAGGCAAGAAATTCCACTAATGAACTTTAGACAAGGCGCAGCTGTTAATTGGGAAGCGTTCCAGGTGACGACCTCATGAAGCTGCTTAAGATAATACCAATAGTGCGCAAGGCTTCATCAAGGTAAAAGCTGGCTACTCTAAAATATGAAGCATATTCGGGTTTCATCACTTTTTTTTTGCACACCACATAATTCCGTATATATTCCATATCCTATTTAATAGTTTCAATGTCTTAAGTATTGATTTACAATGTAGAAAATAGTAAAAAATAAAGATTTTTATGTGTAGGTGTGTCCAAACGCTTGTAAGTGTGGAAGATTCTACCAAACATAGACTATTAGAGATAAAACATAGGATTCATGCAAGCCCTAAGCATGTCCTCAGTAACCATGTGGTGTCCCGTTTCATTATCATCAGCCCAGACGTCTACTAGGGACGGCAGTCCTCTGCACTTAGAGAAAGGAAACTTTCAACTTAAAGAAGTTCCTGCTTCTATTTTTCTGTACCTCAAACACTTTGTGAGTAGCAAAATGCAAGATGTCTCTTGGTGTGCAATGGGAGCTGGAGCCATGAAAGATGAATTATTTACCCTGCTATCTTGTGCAGTGCCAAGGGAAGGAATTGCAGTCACTGAAAAAACAAGAGCATTAAACTCTGTAAACCTGAACTAACTCCATCAGTAATATTTCTGAGGCCAATAACAAGGAAACAAATACGTGACACCAAACTTATAGAAGTTTGCTAAAAAAAAAAAAAAAGTTTGGGGATGTAAATCTAATAGAAATATTAGATCACAAGTAGATGCCGTTCTGCTATTGTTAGATTCTTTTCCCTAAAGTTTTCTCCATGCATATGAAATGCACAAGTTCAATAGAAAAGTATATTTGCGCACTAGTGAACCTGACATAATTTGCTCAGAGTTGATGTAAATGTTTTTCATTTGTTTTTTATTGCGCTAGACTTCATTCTAACATAATTATTTTATTGGACTGCAGATTGGGGTGTAACGATTACAGATAAATTATCCAATAGAATGCTGACAATTTGTTTACAAGTACACGCTTGTCGTTTTGTTATGATCCACCGTATGAAATTTTAACTCTACCAAGGCATGTCTTCACTTACAATTAGGCGAGCTCAAACAAAGATCGCTCGAAGCAGGCGCGGGGTTTGTTCTTGAGAGCGTCTCCATCGTTTTTATTTATTTTTTCACATGTTTAGCATGAACGAGTCCGCTGATGAGGCCGTAAACACAGCAGCGTGACGGCAGATCAAACTTTGGATGTGCTGAATGGAATGCTGTTCCTGAAGGGCACAGTCTCCAATTTTCAGACATAATCATGTGTTCACTCCTGCTCTGAGTGGGTTGTCTCAGAGCAGACCTAATAAATATGATCATCGCTTCACAGGCAGCGAAGCAAACGCGGAGATCAAAGCAGGGTTCAAAATTAGAAGCAGGCGAAGAGCAATTATACTTTTCATACCATTCAATCCTTCATGCATACTGCATAATCAATGCTTTAAGTCTGGCAAAGGTCTCAAAATGTAGGCTTGTACCTGCTCTATCCAGTTATTATAGTTATCACACATTACCTATAACATGATATTATATTACGTTCTCAAGTGTTGGCTTCTTTTGGAGTGAACTAAGCAAGTGAGTTGAACTAGGAGGAATTTTTTTCACCATCTTCATATCAAAATGGCAAATGATGATTCGCAATGAGAATACTAAGCCTGAAATATATTCCAGCCACATTTTGGCGTATCCATAGGAAAACGGATACACTAACACTAATTACGGCTTCAAACGAGAACACGTTCACGTTACACATTTCACACATAGGTGCATCATATTACCACTTCCAACACCGTGACTATACTTTATATCATTATATGTGCAGTATATTTGACTGTGTAATAATCTCACATTTATATTACAGGGATGTTAAGTTCTCAAATATGATTGGGCAGTTCTGTCAACAGTTCCAGCTAAAAGACAAATCACAATGTTTCTATTAACCCTTTAACTATGAGAGGTGGCACCGGTGGGTACAGTTGTGCATTAATTAGCACCTCTCAAATGCACATTTAACAGTTCCATCCATCCATCCATTATCTATAGCGCTTTATCCGTCTGGGTGGCGGGGAAGCTGGAGCCAATCCCAGCATCT
>JAQQZR010000014.1:14155216-14169395 GCA_030068235.1 Notoglanidium macrostoma
GTGTACAATTTCCCAGTTTGAACATTTATGTTATCTATGTTCTGTTGTGAATAAAATATTGGCTCATATGATTTGAAGGTCTTTTAGTTTTCATTTTATTCAACTTTAAAGAACGTCCCAACTTTTCTGGAATTCGGGTTGAAGTAACAAGTAACATATCTATGTTGGAGGCCTTGGAAAGCCCTTCACATGGAAATTTTGACTTTTGTACTGTTTTTGTTCTGAAAATTATAGATGTTCCTGAAGTGAAACATCTTTCTCTTTTGCATGTACTTCACCTACACACTGCAAACCTAAAATTGCATTTACATATTTCATTCTGACCATGGCACAGGAGCATTTGGGATATTTTAACCAGTATCTGATTGCAAACTGAATCGATTAGGCTCATTCACTTTCTCTACAGCATGTAACTGTAACACGTAACTATAAATTAAACAGCACTTACCAGGTAAGTAAAGTGGATGTCAGGAAAAGATTAAATATCTTTCGACATCATTTCGTGAAATATGTTTATGTTTTTTTACAAAAGGTGAAATGTTAAAACGTTGGGCCTGATTTTCATCCAAACCTGTTTTTTTTTTTTTTGCTGAATTCAGACAAAGCAAAATCTAGTTGGTATTCCCCAAAAAATGCCATATAATGTGTATCTGGTCATTTTTCAACCCTATCAATGGCAATAAATTTCCCAGGAAATCACAGGTCACACATAAACAGCGATTATAAGGATGCAAATGCAAGATCCATTAATTAATTCAAGCCCTGTGATAGATTGGTGACCTGCCCAGGGTGTACCCCGCCACTCAACCAAAGTCAGCTGGGATTGGCTTCAGCCTCCCCTCCAACCCTGATGGATAAATAATGGATGGATGGATGGATGGATGGATGAGCTCATTCAATATATGGCAAGAATTTGAGCAGATGAGCTAAATGGCATGGGAAAATGTTCTAATGTATAGAAATAATCTAGTGTCCTTGTTACAGATGAACAAAACAGAAGTAAAGTGCATTTAGAATAGGTGATATTCATAGCATAGGTGAGGGACCAGAACAGATATTTGTATATATATATATATATAAAACAGGAAATATATTAATTAACGCACGCAATGGAAATGCAAAAAGCTGCAAGCAGAAAATACTCCTGTGACAAAAAGATGGCATTCCACAGTATAGGCATGGCTATTTCATCTTCCATTCTCATTTCCGTCAAGGCCTTTATAGACCTTTATATTCTCATTTCTGTCAAGGTATCTATATAGATTCTACTTTTTATGTTCTTGCCCCAAAATAAGCAAGCAAAGAACAACACACTCACCTCCATGGAATGGTACAAGAAATGCAAAAGTTCACTTCATGTATTACCTGAAGGCAGACAAAAAAAAAAGAATAGTCTGCTGTTGTATGCCTCCAGGTTGTCCGTATAGTCGAACTTATCTTTGATGTGCACCACAAGAAACCTGATTCCCTTGTGTGGGAGTACACCACCTACAACAGTCTACTGAAGAGAAATGGGAGGTGCTGTTTTATTCCTCCAAAAGCCCTCCATCAGGTATTTTTTTATGCAGGTGCTTCCCTTTACACTACCTGAGGAAACTGCAGCAGGCTTCAGTATACCCCTGCCTTGCCTGTACTCCATAATTATGTGATTATCACTGTACTGATAGAAGTAGTACCCAGAATCAACTGGTGTTGTAGAGATGAAACAAAAGTGGTGGTGAGATAGTTCCTTGAGGTACTCAGGTGTTGGCGCTCCAGTGGGAATGCTGAATAAACCATGGCCTACAGCAAGTTCACAATCTATAACTGACCTGCAGCTATCTGTACCAGAAGGACCTGAAAAACCCTGTGTAGCTTGTTCAGAATGGTGTCTACCACAATAATGTAAATCTGGTATGACTGGCTAAACAATTTATCATTTGTCAAACTCAGTTGACTACAATTGCTGAAATTCTTCAAGTGCTGCAGGACCAGGCTTTCACGAGTTTGTGATCTTGGTCTTGGATTTATTTATAATGTAAAAGATTAGGTTAGAAGATAACTCTGGACTGTGGAGTCTGATGGGTTGAAGACATGGAATGAGGTCTGAGGCCGCAAGACAGATTTTGGCAGGGATTTTGCCTTTAGTCCTTACTGATGTAGTTGAAGAAGAAGATGCCTTTATTTGTCACATATACATTACAGTATTTTTTTTCTTCGCATGTCCCAGGTTGTTAAGAAGTTTTGGTCAGAGTGCAGGGTCAGCCATGATACAGCACCCCTGGAGCAGATAAGACAAAGGGCCCAACAGTGGCAGTGCTGGGGCTCAAACCTCTGACCTACTGATCAGTAACAAAGAACCTTAACCATTGAGGCACCACTGGCCAATTTAAGTTCCTACTGGACATGCTTGGCCAGCAGTGCAATGAAAGTCCATTTTAATTAAGAACAGACTTAACGGCTTTAGTTGCATGCTTGTGGTTGAGGAAGAACTTGAAATTCTGAAGCAGGTATCTAAAATTTCTAAGAAGGTAAGCCAGGGCAATGTTGGGTTCCATTGGATTTTATAAGTTGTCAGAAAAAATGAGCCAAATTGATTCATCTGAGCAGGGTGAGGCTATGCTTGCACAAACTCAAAGCACGCCAGCACAAAATATCCAGACTGTGGCCGTCTTAATGGCAGTAGCTATTTTATACCACAGCAATAGTCAGAAAAGTGTTGATTCATTTCTCATTTTTATAATAACATATATTAACATGCTACTTTTGATATGTTAGTGTTTATGTAGAAGAACTTACACGGCGGCTTAAAAAAGAGGTTGGAAAGGGTGGTTAATGAGGGAACACCTGCCTTTAGCTGATATAACATAAGTGATAACATTTCTTTCCTCGATATTCCGTAACATGAATTCAATAAATGTATCGTTTTTATTAAGTGGGAAATTGATGTGGTATAAAAAATCCTGTTATTATTTTCGCCGAGTATCACATCCCGAAGTGTTCCATTCCATACATAGCAGGTCATCAGGCAAATTATTTTCATGGTAATAAAGGCCATGGAGATTTAACATTGGCATAGAGATCATATATTATATTTTCCTCACATTATCATATAATTCATCACTGTGTAGGAGGAGGGAAATGTGTGACTGAACTTGTCAGATGTCATTATCAGGCATGGCCATCAATTCTGTAACCCTATATAGGAGAGTATCTGCTGGATAATTGCATTGCAAACCTGCTACGTTTCTTCTTATCACTTTTCTACCTCCTATCAGTCTGCACAACATGAAATCCATCCTGCACGTCTGAATCTGACGTCATGTTTCCTGTTAGAATAACAAATGGCTTTTGTAACTCCTTACCTGTTTAACAAGATTACTGACCAAATACTTCATTATCCATGTATTCCTATAATAATAATAATAATAATAATAATAATAATAATAATAATAGTAGCATGATGACAGAATACAAGGCTGTGTAACAGCTAAAACAGCAATTTACACAAACACCATTGTGAATATTCTGTACCTTATATAGACTGAAAATGGCATTTCTTTTGTAGCAACATATGGACATATGTTACGTGCTTTGAGCAGAAAATCTCTTCATTGTGCATTTGTTCATACATGTTGGCTCATGAGCTAGAAGCAAGGCCTAAGGAGAACATCTGTGACAAGCACATCTTTTCCACAACAGTGACTCTTTTATCCTCGGGTTAACTTAAGCGGGCTGAGCTGTCGGAGGCAATAAACTTCGCCAGGTTAAAGATTTATGATTAAGCCGCTTCATCAGCTCATGCTGTTTTAAGGCTCTACAAATACATCAAATCAATTTGCTCTTTACTGTTGAAGAGATAAAATGTCACTCAATTGGCAAATTAGACTTAAATGCCTTGCAGTACCGTATATCTTAATTGCATTTTTTTTTTTTTTTTTTTGAATCTCAAATCTCTGAATGTTGACATATTTTTCTTAATCGCTTCATAGATTTTGAAACAGGTCACAGAATATGGCGTTACAACATGCTGCTCCACCTCAGCTCTTATTCCTTCTCCTCATTTTCCTTCCCCTCACGACCTGCCACAAACACCAGCACGAAATAAATGACACAGCAAAGAACAAATGCATCAGTAACAGCAGTAGGATGGAAATCAGGCTGCTGCTGCCTTAAAAAGCATTATGAATTTGACCCACGAATAATTTAAGCAGTATTAGGCCTGAGGAAAAGAACTTTGATCGAGGTGATATTACATTATATTTTCATCTCGATCCCAGAAGACCAAGCCCAGGAAGGATATCAGGGTGGGAATTATTAAATTGCAGTGACTGCTGGAAAGAAACATGTGTATTATCTTCTATTTATTTATTTATTTATTTATTTATTTATGTGTGCCTGCTTTTCATATTCTGCTAAAAATTGCAAAATGCATTTAAAATCTACATCGCATGAGGTTTCAGATTGCAAAAGGTACTCCACACACACACACACACACACACACACACACACACACAAAATGCATGCTGTTATGTATATATTTCTGTTTTGCATACCTACCTATTCATTAAATGACCTAAAGGCAATTCAGAAATAATTATATCATATACAGTCACTGGCCCCTTTAATAAAAATGCTTGTGTACGCAGGTACATCCAGGTTTAACATGCTCTGAGATGCTTTTCTGTTCACCACGGTTGCAAAGAGTGAATATTTGGAGTTCCTGTAGCAATCTGGAACATAAACCGAAACACCTTTCAGAGTAGCTTGAGGTAATAAGTTGGGTTTTTTCCTGCTATTTTGTATGTTCTTTTCATGATTGCCATTACATCGTGTGAGTTCTGCGTCATCATCCTCATAGTGAATTTTAGATGAGCATAGTAGCACTAAAAGAGGTTTAACAAAATTTCTGCCACTTCCAGAACTTTATCACCCATCTTTGGTGGCAAAGACAGTAAATCAACCACCATCATGCTTTAATAACCAAAGAGTTTTTATAATGTGTTCGATGTTTATCTGTGACACCGAAATTGGGCCAAAAATCCTACAGTGTAAATCTGGCTTTAGTTTATTTAAAAAAAAAAAAAAAAAAAAAAAAAAACCAGATCAGTTGCTTATTGTAGGTCATGTCCATCTCATCCTGTGTTGTGCTTTTTGTAGATACACTGGATCCTTCATACAATGCTCTGGTCTACAATTACACATTCTGTTGAAGTAGCAATCAACCTTCCTTAGCTTCTTGTTCCTTAAATCAGCCTCAGCGAGCTAGGACAGGAATATAAATGATGAGGATCTGGGCTGAGTGGATATCCAGGTCACGCCGTCTGAATATAGGCACATCAAGGCCACGTCCAGTCTCAGACGACTTTTTTGGACCATCCTCATTGAATATATTAGGTTAATGAAAAACCTCGTCGAGAGAGAGAGACACATAGAGACAGTCTTACTGAATGATCTACTACCTTGTTTTAGGGCTGCATAATCTACAGTATGTTGCATATAAAGAAAAGTCTCTTTAAATCGGTGGCTGTAAAACTAGCAATAAATCGCTGGTTTAATTTTTGCCTGATTAGTTCTCTATGTGCTTTTATTGTGCCATGTGCTATACCTTATTTTAACTGGCCACTTCAATTGAACAAGTTTAATCCAAACCTCAATAAGTAGCCTGTAAATAAATGGCAGCTTCAATCAGAGTTGTTCTGTAAGTGGAAAGTTCAGGAGTAAAATGTTTTATAGGTCTAATAAATATGCAAAATATTATTACACACATTTGAGCTATATGGTCACGGAATAAGTGTGTGTTCTGAGAATAAGTTGAATTTATTTTACAGTAAATGAGGTCCCTGGCTAAAAATAACTGACATTGTGTATTTCACTGCTGCTATATTACAATGTGCCTCTAAATACCACAAGAGGGAATTATTTTTAGAAAAAAAAATAAAATAAATGCCATCTATGGCTCATATATATAGGAGCTGCAAGTGAGAAAGCCTTGACGTTCATAAATAGAGTCAAAGTACGTGCCCTGATTATGTCATAAGAAATAGCAACATCCAGTAAGTTATAGGTTGCTGTCTGTCCTCTGTAACAGTTGCATAAACATCCATGTAAAGGAATGCACCAGCATTTTTCCAATTAATCTCTATCTACTGTATCTGTAGTGTATGTTAATTTACCACAGACTTTAACGAGTTTTAACGAGCACTCTCGGTTATAATGCATGATCACTAGGCTGTGCTGTTGGATTCATTCAATAAACATATAATGCTGATGCAAGACTACTACAATTATACTCTGGCAATAAAGGTGTTAGGATGGGACAGATATAAGAGAGAGTCTTTAATCCAACTTTCCAACAGTGGAGCGATGCTGGAAAAAGGCAACATTTTCTGTTTTTAGGTTTCTTGTGAGCTGTTTTTCTTGCTTTCTGATCTTAACGTCGCACAGCAAACTTGAGAGTTTGAGCCTGTTTGGAATATTCAAGCCATATTTCAGACTTAACAGAATAAACATTTTGGCTGGTTAAAGACATCACAGCCTTTAGACAAAATATTTAAACAATAATACATCATGTATTAGAGATTTCACATATTACGAAAAGACTAAATCACTTGGGGGCATGCTGTTACAGGGAAATAATAAAGGACAAGGTGGTGTGGTGTGGCTTAAGGTAAGTGTTTTATTCCATTTTTTTTCCACAGCAAATTGCAAGCGCTAATGATTTGAATGTTTTTTGTACATTTTATCCATTTTTAATTATGAATAACATCTGCGGAACATCTGCGGAACAACTTACATCCTGTTATAATTTACACTAAAGCAGCCATAAAAAGTATTTTCCTCACCAGATTCTCTTTTTTTCTCTCTTGAAGTTTAGAAAACAAATAACTTTTTTGTTTTTTATAAAAACAAAAACTGAGAACTGCGAAATTACAATTCCACTATTTGTAGATATCTGTTTCAGGAACATGAACATTTTTGTGTTATTCCATAAACTACTGACGTATCCTCCAAATTCCACCTAAAATATTTTCAAATAAAGCATTTAATTGCAGAAAATGAAAAGTGGTCAAAATGACAAAAACGATGTAGTGTTCAGACCTTGAATAATACATAGAAATCAAGATTAATGTTAACAACATTAATGTTTGAACTTAGGAAGAGTTCAGAAATCAGTATTTGGTGGAATAACCCTGACATTTAATCAAGCTTTCAGGCGTCTTGGCATGCTCTTGGGGGACTTTATGCCACTCCTGGTGCAAAAATTCCTTGTGACGATGCCTTGTGACCATCCGTCTTCCTCTTGATCACATTCTAGAGGTTTTCAATGGGTTCTGCGCTGGCCATAACAGGATCTTGATCTTGTGGTCCTCCATCCACACCTTGATTGACCTGGCTGCGTGGCATGGAGCCTTGTCCTGCTGCAAAACCCAATTCAATAACCCAAGAGTTAGGAAACATGCTCAGAGCAGAAGGAAGCAAGTTTTCCTTCAGGATAACGTTGTACATGGCTTGAATCATGCGTTATTCACAAACAAAAATCTGCCCCATTCCAGGCTTCCTGAAGCTCCCCCTGATCATCACTGATTCTCCACCAGATTTCACAGTGGGTGCGAGACACTGTGGCTGTTCCGCCTCTCCAGGTCTCCATCTAACCACTAGATGTCCAGGTGATGGGAAAAGCTGAAAATTAGTCATATCAGTGAAGATGACTTTACTCTAGTCCTCTATGGTCCTATAATCCTTATGGTCTTTAGCAAACCTCAGCCTGGCTCTTCTTTGCTTCTCATTGATGCTGGGCTTTTTTCTAGATTTGCATGATTTCAACCTTGCCCAGAGGAGGCTGTTTCAAACCACCCTTGCCATGCAATTCTTTTTGCAGGTCACTTGATGTCATCCTACGGTTGTTAAGTGACATTCGAAGGAGTTGACGATCATCCCGGTCAGTGGAGAGTCGTTTTCGCTCTCTGCCTGTCTGAAACTTTTGTTGTCCCCAATGTCTGCTGCTTGACCTTGTTCTTATGAAGTGCCATCTTTGAAATGAGCCCGACGCTCACTGTATCCCTCTACCAGTAAAGCCACAAATAAACCCTTCTTTTTCTCACTCAAAACTTTTCTTTTTACCTTAACTTTCCTTTTTGGCACGATGAAAAGATGTTTCTGTATTCCAATTAAATTTAAGCTGCTACTAGCACTGTTTTTGCCATCCAAACTAGTCCAAAAGGATGGTGATGACCACAGCAGTGGTTTTTATACTTTCCCTTGTTAAATAAGTTTTGTTTCAGGTGATTAGTTTCACCTAATCAGTACCTCGTTAAGTTAAATGAGGTGTGCTTGTGTTGGAATTCCACCACAAACACTGTAATGAAATCTTTGCATTACATGCAGATTTTATGTGTCTTTTTTTTTTTTTTTTCCAGACCTGTAGCTTGTTTTGTTACTAATGTTTTGGGAAATTGAGTTTTCATGGATTAAAAATGTCCGGTTTTAGTTAACTAATATTACTGTAGTTTTTCATCAACTAAACCTATGATGAATACATTAAAATATGACCAAAAGGGTTTCTTTTTTTATTTTTTTAAGAGTGAGACCTCAACTAAATCCAAATAATTACCTACAATTAACAGTGGCTCAACTCCTGTAATCTTTAGGCTTTAATCTTGTATCATTGGCATGTTTTTTGAACCATTAAATCAAAATGGGTTTTTATTTTGTAGCAAATGTCATCCAAATAATCATATTAACAGGAAAAAAACACAGTGTCTAACCATGGTGTTATGCAAATGAAGACCTCATTTTTATTCCCACAAAACCATCCTGACGTTGCTGCACTTTCCATTCGACCTTATTACAAAATGGGGACCAAGCAGAAGGCGATCGATGATGGAGCCGCCATCATTTATGGGAAGTAGCCTGTACAGTGGCAGCTAATTGCTGTAATGAGTTGGTTTATTAGCGCTGCCCTGGATAATTAACCCACAGGTCTGGAGGGGGTTGTCTGCATGCGTATTAAAACACCTCATCAGTCCTATAAGTGCTATTAGATAGGGAATCCGGTAACACCGAGATAAGCTTTTATAATAGATAAAGAGTAATTTGCTACCATTAAAGGTACAATGTTCTGCCCTCTTCCCTCTTTCAATTTTGTTTTACTTCATTTCAGTCAGGTTTGGTCAATGCCTTTCAAATTATATGAATACTTCATAGAAAGGAAAAAAGCCAATTTGGGATGAATGCTAATTTATTTATTCACTTTTTAGGATGTGTAGAAGTGTGTGTGTGGGACTTTTTATACTTCCTCCCTGAAGTACTTTCGCTCCAACCATAATTGTGCCCACCTAACCATCCAATCATTGCCATAAGACCTGCAGGAAGGTTGATCTCCAGGAAGGGGGTGGTGACCACTTTACTATAGCCTCAGATTCCCGTTCTTTGCGGACAGAAGTGTAACCCAATGTGGTCTTCTGCTGTTGTAGCCCATCTACTTCAAAGTCCAACGTGATGTGTGTTTTGAGATGCTTTTTGGCTCACCATGATTGTGCTTATTTCATGTTATTATCAGCTCCAATCAGTCGGGTCATTCTCCCCTGACCTATCTCATCAACCAGACGTTTCCACCCACAGAACTGTTGCTCACTGGATGTTTCCTGTGTTTTCAAACCATTCTGGGTAAACTCTACTCTCTGGGTTGTGTGTGAAAATCCAAGTGTTCCAAACTCTCCTGGACTTGTATCGTCGCTCTGATAGACGCTACAGGAGAACAGCCTTGGTTTCAGCCAAGCTGAGTCTCTATAACATCAGCATTGCTGCTTTATTTGACACCAGGTTCACGGATGAAGGCTCTGTAAGAGAGGAAGGGATGGAAAGGTTACACCTCAGGAAGACAACATCTCCACGGTGTGGAACTATCTATAACTGAAGTACCTGTTGGTATTAGTGAAACACTAATGTCCCTCCATGTACCCCTGCGAACCGTTTCACCACACTTAACCACTCAACCCTGACATCTGAGAGTGAGGTCGAGTATTACTTCTACCAGTCGCTGGATGAAACTCCTCGCCAGATCCCCAAGAGTGACAATATCCTCTTGCTTGGTTATTTCAATGCCCGAGTGGAACAGAACAACAGGATATGGAGTGGAGTGCTTGGCAGGCATGGTACTGACCAGTCTAATGCAAATGGCATGAGATTTATTTTCTGCTCTGAGCACAACCTCACCATAACCCACACCATAAAACATCATGGATGCACCCTGGCTCCAAACACTGGCACCTGATTGATTATGTTATAGAGACACACAGTGACATCAGAGATGTTCTCATTACCAGTGCCATGAGAGGTGCAGAATCCTGGACCAACCACTGCATGATTATGACTAAAGTCCACCTGCCATGCAGATACAAGGGCCCAACAGGAGGCGACTAGATTGCACTCTCCTGGGAAACGTTGATGCAGGAAACGAGTTCTGTCTCTCCCTGGCTGAGAAACTAGGGGATACGGAGCTTAAGTGTTTTCTAGTTCTCCAGCCTCAGAAGCACTTTTTATGCGTATGTGTGTCTGTGTGTGAACAAAAGGTGAGGACCAAAAGCCCATTTCAACATTAAAACCCAGTTTTATCATAGAAAGCAAGCTGCAAAGCCCTTACCGGAGCCAGCAGGAGCACTGTGAGAAAATCTATGCCCCCTGTGGAGTAAAAGGACATTTCCTGGACAACTCTTGCAGAATCTTTACTGTGGATTGGGCTGGTAATGGTTAGTGATTGATTGACATGTTGTGTATTGAATTCAGATTTTTACTGTTCTTCTTGCTCAGGTCTGAGTATACTCAGTGGGGAAGAAATCCTCTGTCACACTATGCATGTGATCTTAATGATGTCCCAGAGGACTCAACCAGTGGCCAAAAGCTCCATGTGTGATTATGGAGTGCAAGGGGAAAGCCAACAGCACACACACACACACACACACACACACACACACACAAGTAACATAATTTATGTCAAGAGGAAACGCTAATTAATTCCTTCATCCAGTAATTAATCATTAATTCATGTCAATCGCATATTGACAGACACACAAGATGTGTAATTTCCAATTCTGGCTGTGTGTGTGTTTTCTAATTCAAATTAGACAATTGTTCTTGAAGCAAATTAGCCACATCCATTCCTATTTCTTTCATTTTGCCTTCTCATTTGTTAGGTTTCCTTTCCTTAGCTCCCTTTCTCATTTCTAAAACTCTATTTACAAAATGCGACAGCCTCTCTCTCCGAAGAACTTATGCAGTTGTAGTTGTTGTATCTATCTGCATATTTATAACAGTGAGTACACATTAATTAAAAAAAATAAATAAATAACTTGAATAAAACTTTTTCACATATACTGCACACGTGTGAGGTTTTAGGCTTTTCGATTCATCACCTGACTTCTTGTGTCTTTTTCTTCTTCATTTTTTTTTTTTTAAAGCAAGACATATATTTTAATTGACTTTTGTTCAAAAATTTGTTTAATTTTTTACCCATTGTTGATTTAGTTAAATGATGAATTTTGTATCAGGTAACAGAAACATCTATACATTAGTTTTGTGCACTGAAATAAGAAAAAGCCCTCCGTATACAGCAGAAGGCACCTGTGTATCCTCAATCCTCTTTTCATTCCTTTATTCATACACACATATAAAATTGATGTTAAGTTGGAAGCCTCTCTATTTTCCCAAGCTGTGTAAATTTAATAAATCTTGTATATGTTCTGCTTCAGTGCTTTCTATCTGTCCATTGCTTTTTTTTTCCACAAAAGTCCAGTTGCGCTGATAATAAAAGCCCTGTGAGGGGTTTTTTTCTTAGACAGAGGCACAGTCTGATCCTGTTTGAGTCGGAATGGGCACCGAGTGTTTTCTCTTGTGTTTTTTATAGATGTCAAGGGAAAATAGTGGTCAAGGATTTTGCTGAAGAAAGCCGTCCAGGTCAAAGAAGTTCCGTGGCATAAAATTCTACTATAGACATAACACAAACACACACGCACACACACACACACACACACACACACAGCCAGACGATGTGAAAAGAGCTGAGAGATTCTCTCCTTTTTTTTTTAAAGACATTTTGGCTGATAGATGTTAGAAAACTCATTTTTGGAACATGACTCACCTGGTATGAGTGAAGATTTGAGCGATTTTGACATAGCTTGAGCTCAGGCTGAAAGTTGAAAACTGTAATTTAACGTGTTGGGTAACACTTTACATTAAGGTTGCGTTATGATTGGCGTTATTTAAAACAAAAAATAAAAACGCTTCAGCACGAGTACGGTATTTTAGTTAAGGAGTTTGGAACGCGATGTAATTAGATTCTTTGCTAAATAATCATGGATTGAATTTTAACAAACGTCAATTAACACGTGTTAACCTTCTTCGTAAAACATTACTTATGGTTGCTGTATTAATGTACTTAAATAAACATGCTTATAAATGTGTTATTACGTACCTATTGCTATGACAAGCAATATTTAACACCAGGCAGATTCCAAAACGTTTTATGATGCTTTACGTTTTCAGAAATACAGTATACTCGTGTATTTATTATAAAAATGTTATTCAGTGCTATCAAGGTGTTGCTATATACATAGGAACAAAGAATAATATTCAATACCTGCCTACAAAGAGTCATTTTTTAGAAAATATTTAGAAAATGTTTTGCACTATAACGGTTATACAATGCTTATAAATGTGTTATTACACACATGGGTACGAAATGTAAACACAAGGCTTTCTAGGAAAGGTTTCATGACACGTGTTAACCTGTGTTCAATTATGAAGCAACAGTTTTGCAAATATTACAACCATTAAACCATTTAAAATTGAAATATTATGGGGGAAATAAACTTATTCCTGGAATAAAAAAATAAATTAAATTATTTCACGGCTGCTCTCTGGAAACTAGAAGTGTGTGTAAGGCCTGAGCGCTCGACCATGCTCACAAAATTCCATAAATCACCAGTTGATAAGGTTTACATTTAAGCTAAATAAATTGCACACTGGTGCCTGAGTCAAATACAAGACCGCCTGAACAGCTGGAATTCACTCGGAGCAAACAAGCACTGATCTAATCTATAAAACCTCTTGGAATGCTCCAATCGACATCTTAACACGATGCACAGTCACAGCTTCTGTTATAACACATACAGCTCTTCATATGGCTATGCTACAGCCTGAGGAATTTCAGATGGAATAACGTACCAAGAGGATTTCTGCTTCAATTCAGAAATATTACATTTAGAACAGAGTTTAAAAAGTTTCCAAAACATGAAGCTATTTTAATTTAATGTTAAAGGTCCACTATTCAGGATTTTGAAGGTATCTATAAGCACAAACAGAGTATATATTCTATATATCCTAAGTATGTATTCATTAGCTTTATTTTGGTTTGCGTGGAAGTGGATCCGAAGCCTATCCGTGCTCCTGAGGCAGGAATTCAGACCTGTGGGCGATTTAGCATAGCAAGTTCACCTACTGGTATGGCTTTGGGAGATGGGAGGAAACCCAAGAAGAAAATGCTCCTCACTTATAGGAAGGCTGTCCGCTAGATGTTGGAGTGTGGTTGTAGGGATTTGTGTTCATTCAGCCAAACAGCATTAATGAGGTGTTCCAGTTCATCCCGCAGGTGTTGAGGTCAGGGCTCTGTGCAGGACACTCGAGTTCTTCCATACCAACCTTAACACACCATGTCTTCATGGAGCTGGCTTTGTGCACAGGGGCATCGTCATGCTGGGACAGGTTTGGGCTTCTTAGTTAAAGTGAAGGGAAATTGTAATGTTACAGCATAAAAAAGACATTCTAGACAATCGCATGCCTCTAACTTTGTGGGAGCAGATTTGGGAAGAACTATATATGGGTGTGATGGTCAGGCGTCCACATACGTTTGGCCAAATTTTGTCTTCATTTCAGACCTTGATGTATACAAGCAAGGTAAAATTAACCCAAATAATTCTGTTCATAGGAAATTGAAGTCACTGAGAACATATTAAGCAAACGAAAAAAGATCTCTTATGATGCTGGGATACCCTGAATTATATACAGTATAAGATTATATAATGATCTTCTTTAGCTACTTTTTGTTTTAGCCCAAAATGTTTTTAGCCAGATTTGGATTGGAGGGCGGAACGGTGGTGCGGTGGTTAGCAATGTCAGCTCAGCAAGAAGGTCCTGGGTTCGA
>JAQQZR010000014.1:14179721-14209667 GCA_030068235.1 Notoglanidium macrostoma
GTGGATAAAGGTGTACAATTTCCCAGTTTGAACATTTATGTTATCTATGTTCTGTTGTGAATAAAATATTGGCTCATATGATTTGAAAATCTTTTAGTTTTCATTTTATTCAACTTTAAAGAACGTCCCAACTTTTCTGGAATTCGGGTTGTAGATGTAGATCACTAAGGAACAAGCCAGAGGTAACAGTGGCCAGGTACAAATCTACAGGATCCAGGTGAGATTATCCACTGAAGCAGGGGGGAGTCTGGGGTGTAGTTTGGAGAAGTGGAAATATTTGTATCTACAGTAAGTGCTTCCATCCACAGCAGCAGAAAGTGAATCACAAGTGTAGATGTAAAGCATCAGCAGGTCCGGAGGGCGGGAGGAGTCACTGCAGTTTAAGTGTGTCAGAATATGTTTTCTTTTTTCATACCAGTTCAAGAAAGAGTAAAAAGAAGTGTTTTTCAGTAAAGACACAGAGACAATATATTTAAATTTGGCAGCAATAACATTCTTAGAAAATGTGATTTTATAAGGATTAAATGCACCCTAAAAGGTAGAATAGAATATATTTTTTTATTCCTTACTTGTACAAGTAACCTCGAAGATACTGGACGTAGTTAAAAAACATGGTTAATAAACAAATGATCAATGGATTAACTGGGATGCTACTCTGTGTTTGGATGCGCCTTTTGTCGGTATTTTATAGACACTATGCTAGAGCCGCTGTAGATCCTGGGGGCGGGGCTTCATGAATATGGGAGGGAATCATTCAAATATCAAACCAACATAGTCATTAGAGACCTAATTATAAAAAACAGACTAATCTTAATCTTAATGCACCTTTAAGGGGTTCTGCTTGGACCTGAATGGGAAACGCTCTGCAGAGAACCTTTAAATCTAAATGGACAGCCAGAAAAAACATTTTTTTAGATTTAATCCTATAAAAGTAGAAGAAAAATTGTGGCAAAAACAATTAATAAAAAATACAATTCCATCAGTAAATGCATGTGCTTAGTCATTTTTTTTTTCTTCATTGTTTGTCTGCTTGCAGCTACACAGATAATTAGATTCAGAATATCTTTCCAGAGAAGATTTAAAACCTCAGGTTGTGAAGATAAAAGCAATGTGCGTTTGAGTTAAACAAAGGGAAAGTTGGATGTTGAAGATGTTCAAATCGTTAAGCTGGGTAGTTAGTCAGAGGACAAAGAGTTCACCAAGATGAGGACAGCCACTATTGACATAAGAGGACTCTACAGAATCCTCTATATGTAGAAGACAGACAGACAGACAGAGAGAGAGATAGAGAGAGAGAGATGGAGGAAGAGATGGAGCACTGAGGTCAAACTGGTGTGAGAAGCCAGTGGAATGATAAGAGGACTTCACTACGTCCAAAGAGACAAAGAGGAAACACAGGCATGCTGAACAGGAACCACAGTCTGGGAAAGCACTGACAGCATGAGCACTGCTCAGGGCATGGAGAGAGAGAGACACAGAGAGAGTGAGAGAGAGAGAGACACACAGAGAGAGAGTGAGAGAGAACTAGACCCCGTGTTTGTAGTCTCTGTACCGATATGGAACGTGATACGCTATCCTGGCGAGATGAGGAAACAAGAGAATGAAACAAGAGGAGAAGAAAAGATGGAGCTTGGAGAATGCAGTACCACTTTTACTTATTCATTTCCATGGCTGACTTTGATCCGACACTCTTTAATGAATGCATGAGAAAGACATTTCGTATTTCTTCCACCGTAGCACAGAATGTGAGTCTCTGGATTCACTTGGAACAATCTTCCCATGTCTTCTCCTGCTGAGCTGCACACGTGACATGCACACTTTTCAGTGAAGGATAGAGCAGGGAAATCCTGAAGAGAAAGGTGAAAGGAATAACTTTAAAAACAATGCTTCTGAAACACAAGAAGCTTTTTTTAGCTTTATGTAACAAGAAGACAACTGAAAGAATGAATGCATCAGTCAAAGAATACTTTCGTCACTCAGTTTCCATCCATTTTTAAGTAGGCATTATAAATGAGTTATAGATCGCCATTTTTAGCTCTTGATGGTAAATTAAGAGGAAGAAATATCAGAACAAAATAATCTTGCATATCTCATGACTCAAAGGTTAAGGTCAGATGGGAAATGAATTTAGAGCGCGTGCAATTTCGTATGCGTTTATTCCTACAGAATTGAGCAAAAATCCAACCACATCGTTGGACGTTTTGAATAAGAAAGTTGAGGATGAAAAAGTTTTCTTTTCTTTTTTTTTCAACTCCAATTTTCCATTTAAAACAAACTTCATGTTTGCACATAGTAATCATAAATATTTTACTCGGAAATCATTTTGAGCTTATTTTATTAAGTTGTGTTACATGAAAAAATAATAATAAAAAAAAAAAACATTTGTGTCCGTATCATATATATTTTTATTTTCTAACCATACCTTTGGAGATTCTATGATGGAGCCATTTGTACTTCTGTCTATTGTAAAAATTACTAAGATATAAGACCTACAAGATGTTGATTATTTTCCTATAACAGCACGATTGTTAAAAATTGTTGACTCTGGAGACTCCTTCCTGAAATGTTAAATACAGAAAACCTCACCATGTTAACAATATTACATTTTTCTTTGTTTAAGGGGCTGGCTGAGCCTTCCCAGAATCCTCTGCGCCGATTAGTGTTGCCATTTTTGATGGTAGCGATATTCCAAAATTCCAACCCACAACAGTCTGTATTCAATCCTAAGAAATGTTTTAATTTAACTGATTATCTAATACATTAATACACACTTTACTTTAACATGAATGGTAAGCACATGTCTTCTTTTCTGTCAACAATTAACAATTGATATGGACTCATTTCTTGCAACCCTGAGTATGTTATGTGTTTATCATCCCTGCTAATTTCAGTCAATAAGAGCGAACTTGTTTTAAACGACTTTACAAAACACCATCTGTTTTTTTATGACTTCATGACTCATGGCTCTCGGCTGTCTCAGGCTGAGATATTTTAGTCGAATGTTCATGTGCTTTGTGCTACAAATTTAATATAATATGACTCAGAGGTGGAGAGAGAACTAAAAATGACTTATAAGTACAATAAGGGGAAAATACAATTAAAGTATAAAGAGCCCATTTTTAAAAAAAAAAAAAAAAAAAAAAAAAAAAAAAAAAAAAACAGATTCCCGTCTGATTGGTGATTTAATTTTACGTCTTGGCTTAAAATGTGTTTGGATATCCAGACTCACATTATATTAAATGAAAAGTCTTATTACATGCTGGTGCATTGGCTGGCCATAACCTGTATGGCCTTGTCTAAAGTAATAAAAATAATATGGTTTTCTAACCCAGGCTGTCTGAATCTCCGTACTGGATCCTGCTCATATACTGATCTTGATGGAAAAGCATTAATTAGTATGCACTACATGAAAAACTAAAACTTTACAGTGCACAATAGTTCCCTGGATGATATACTACTTTCATGAAAACTTCCAGTATACAGCCAGAGCTTACTTCGTCAGCTACTGCAACGCAGCGATTTCCAGCTTCCCAAGACTTTCAGAAAACATGGTAGACAGCGGAAGTGGCTTTGACTCAAGCTGTGAATATGAATGTAAAACAAAGAATAAATAAATTGCATATTTTGGTGTACTTTTCATCTGCTTTCTTATTTTTTACCAGAACAAATAGTCCAACTGGTAGAAAATGCTAGCTAACTAGCTTGCTAATCTAACTGAATGGTATGCTAGCTAGCATTCGTAAGTAGCAATACAGTTTTCTGATTTATTCCCACCAGCCCCCTGTGTGACGTAGAAGAGACGACAAAAAATTGCTTTCAAAGCTGGGTTTGTAATACTGTAGTACTATACCATAGTGCATCTTATAGACACGCCCCTTTTTATTCCATCTACATGTTAACTGTTCACAAGTCCCAACATGGCAGATTTTCCAAGATGGAGAATGCTGCTGATCACTATGGGGAGGACGTTGGACACTAAATTAGCTTCAGTCATCCTGTACAGGTATTGTGCCTATTAATATCAAAAACTGTAACTTTTCTAGATCAATATCCACAGCGCCATTTAGAAAGTTACACCATTCAAAGACTTGCAAGCTGCAGAGTACTGCACACGACATCTTGGAGACATTTTCAGCAGAAGGTCTTAGCTTCTGAAGCTGCAGGAGGTAAAATCAGTTGATATTTACCTCCTGGAGCTTCAAAAGTGCTTTGCTGATGAAGGACATCTTGTCTTTCTAGAAGGTTTGTGTACTTCTGAGCCATTTTATAACCTCTATATTTATAACTGATCTACCGTGCTGTATTTTTCTGGATTTTATTTTATTACCTTATTATACGGGGTGTCCTGGAGGTAATGGCATAATCAAAGATTTCATATTTAACCAGGAAAAAAATTGAACAAGTGGCTTTATAATAAAACTCGTTCTCATTTTACTGCATATTGAAACTTCTAAGTCGCTCTAAAAATTTTCTGCTTATATTATCTCTCCAGTTGCCTGGACCTTGTGTCTTAACACATACAGAAACCATATCATAGACATCATACAGTGTCCTGAGATGTATAAAAAATGCCAAGTAATTGTTTTAACAGCTTATCTCATATGGTCATTTTTTTTTTTCAAGTATATTCTATACAGGATAAATGCTGTTACTTTGTTTATATTAAATGCTATGACACTTCATGACAATTATCACTGTCTAAGAAAAGACACACAAGGAAGGTATTATTTCCTTTATAACCCAACTGCTTTCCAAAGATTAAAATACATAAGTCTTGTATGTATTTTGCTTCATCATAGCTAAAACTTAACATTGTTTTCTGTAGCTAGTTTTCTTGAACTTCCCAACATAATCACAGACATTGTTGCCATGATTGTTGTTATGATTACATCTCAAAGGGAGCAAGGAAATGTTCAGTTCCTGTCACCTTTTCCTTTAAAAAAAAAAATAATAATCCAAGCACTGAAGCTGCTATAAGCAACTCATTCTGTAAAACCTGACATCATTCATTAGGGCTCCAATCACTAAATGTTGGAAGCCTATTATTTTTGCTTGGATTTTCCTTATTATTATCAACTTTTTCTTCTTTAAAATGAATCATGAGACTAATAAGGATAAAAGCATAGTGTCCAGGTCGAAAACCATACAAAAGGCCTCAGGAACCATTAGGTCCCTCACCTGCATAGATATTAAGCTAATTTGTATAACATTTGAGCCTATTTTCACTCCTTCTCCTAAAAAATCTGATCAAATCTACATTGCCTCAAAACATTTTCAGACTTTGCGGTGCAGAGATTATGCAGAGTGAATGGATGCTCAAAATAGCCCATGACAATCCTGTGAATACTGTATAACTGTGAATACGCCAAACAAGACGTGATCTCTGCAACACTTCCAAATGTGTTACGTATGTACGGTCCATGATTCTAAGGTAGACAATCAATCTTGTAACAACAGTCTTGTCTGTTTTATTCCATGGCCATGGTATAAAGGACATTCTCTTATAAATGATACGGAACTCATGTTGAGTTGGTAATGGCATTTGTGGCTCCCAGAAAAACTGTTGTCCTGTCGTAGGGGGATCATAAGGTCAGGGTCAAAGCATGGCTAGGAGTCCAAGAAAGTACAAGACAGTGTAATTAGCTGTGTTGTCTGGGTGGGAGAGATGACATTACTTAATCAGAGCAACAACCAAAGATAAGTCAATCATGACCAATCTGCGATCCTGTGTATACAGAAGAGAGTTGATAGCGCTTTCCGACAAGTGTTTAATGCTGCCGTGGGATGCAGAATGTAACACGGTAACTTTGAAAAGTTTGAAAACCTAAGGCTTCACCGTTCCCAGTTAGAAGCTGTCATGATAGTTGATTGTTAAGAGCTATTTAGTGAGTGGGAACAATAATAAAATGAACAATTCTGAAATATAAATCATTTAGTATTAATAGTATATCAAAGATCAATCAATATTTGTTGATTGTGATGATTAGTAATAGTTTGAATATTTAATCCAAACTATAGAAAACAATTGTTGCACTGCTGCCTTATCTTATTATATTAACATATGCATAGAAATGATATAAAAGTCAGCAATATAGATAAAGATGAGTGTGTGGCCACTCACTTTCTCTCTCTGGATCAGGCATGCCTCAGCTGCTGTGGAGAAAGCAATTTTCAGTCCGGCTGAACGCAAATAAGGAATAGGAAGACAAGAGGGTATCTCACAACTGGGCGAACAAAAAAAAGACAACATGTGGTACAAAAAACCAATTACCCTTGGTGCCCTGTGAAGCTAAGCAAATCATCTCCTAAAGCAGAAAGTGGCTGAGAGTTACCGCTTCTCCACAATGACTTTTACACTTTGAGATGAATAACCTTCACATCGTAACACAGGTCTCTGTCTAAACATGTTCTAATAGAATTCACACCACGTCTAAATTGCTTAACTACTCTGGGAACGTCTGGCTAAGCTTTGTCCGCTACACCTTATGGACAGCTATAAAAGATTGATGGTGCTAGTTATGATACTAGATGCCCCTACAGGGCAGCATAGCGATGTTGGCATGGGGCTTTTACAAGCACATAATAGTAAACATGGCATGGAAGGCTTTAAGATATATCACCATTCTTTCGTTTTCCTCTTCCTTGTGGCTGAATGCACACAAACAGCTTAACAGAGCAAAACAAAGACTGTCAAATGCTGCTGCTGCAGGATATGAGAAATATATTGAGTACACATAGAAAAATGTCTTGAGGTGACTTCCAGTCTATGCAGCACTTAATACAAGAAAAAATGTTGCATGCAACTAAATGTTTGACTATTGCTAACTTTTGATTAAGGAAATATTGCTGCAGTCATATTTTTTCTAAGTTTTACTTCCAACTTGATATGTATTTTCTTTTGTATATTATTTTACCTAAGTAGCTAGCTAGTACCGGTGTTTCACAAGTATTACAGATGTATTATTCAAACATGGCCAGGCTAGTCTTAACTAAATAAATGGCATGTCATGGGTGACAGAAAATGGTTCACCAACATTTCAGGAGATCAAGAGGTCAAATCTTGACTATGCCTCACGCATGCTTGACCGGGGATCCAAGACAGCAAAAATGGCCATGCTCTCTGGCTTGGAGGGATGGCACACTCTGTTTCCCTTGTCAATCAGTAGGTGTCGCAGTGGCAACAGGCTGAGAAGTTCTGTCCAGATTTCTCTATCCCTGACCACAGATTCCAGCATTTCCTGTGGGATGCCTAAACATTCCCAAGCCAACTGTGAGATATAATCTCTTCAGCAGGTCCTGGGTCTTCCCTAGGGTCGCCGTCCAATGGCATCCATTTCTACTGGGTGCCATTCAGTGAGCATCCTTGTACAGAGCCAAAGCCACCTCAACTGGTTCAAATCCTAAAGGCATGCCCCATGCCAATTAATCATGCCATACATAAAGACAGTACAAATTATAGCAGTTTTTAACTTTCATTGTTTTAGTTTATTAGGAAGCTGGGGTCAGACTGCAGGGTCACTTCTCTTTAGGAATGATGTGTAAGGGGCTTTCTGAATGGTGGAAACTGACACAGAACCATAAGTCCTAATCTACCACTGACTTCCCAGGGCCAAGTAGTTATGGCAGATCAGTGTTAACTTCTTACAAATGATCCCTTCATTATATATAGTCTTGTAAGTAATGTAAAATTATGGGTCACATTAGATGTACTATGTGGTACAAGCTTCCCTTGCACTTCCATCTTTCCTGTCCCTTCCCTCCCAGGAATTAATCATGTAGTTCTCTTAGACGCCTCCTCCCCTTTCTTCTTTATCTCATATCTATTTCTGTGCCTAGGTTACACCACTGAGGACACAGGGATAACCTAAAGCTCATAACTGTGCCACTTCAAATGTGCCCTGCAGTATTGTCTTCTAAATCTCAGGATTAATTGACACTGCGCATCCTCAAGGCCTAATTACACAGATCTTATGCAGCGAGACAGTTCTGCTGGCTGGAGTATATGCTCATGATGAAACACATGTATGTTGTCAGTATTTCCTTAGCCACTGCGGGTGTAGTTTTTGACATGCAGTTGTTAAACCACAGGCTCCCAATCCAGTCCTCAGGGATGCCAATCTGCTCCAATCTCTGACACATCTGAGCCAACTGGCCATTTAGAACATTTAATTACCTGGCTTGGGTGAGAATGTAAATGGAGTAGAAGAAAAATCAGGACCAATACAGGTCCCCAAAGAGTAGATTGAGAAATTCTATTTAGACACATCATATGCTGCCAGCCGTCACTTGGGATTTGGAATTCAATTAAAGTATAATTGGTTACATGGTGCGTTTTTCTGTATTTTTTTGAGCAAATTTGAAGAAATGTTCGTACCCCAAAAGGGGAAAAAATCTATATTTCTCTGGAAGGGATTTAATCACATTAGGCTCATTATGATTCTTTACCCATCTGGCAGGCACTTTTATCCAAACTGATTCAAACACGGAGCTCAGAATACAGCTGAGTATCTGAGGATTTGGGCCTTGATCAAAAGCCCAGCAGTGGATTCTGGCAGTCATGGGACTTGAAGTCACAACCCTCCAGTCATGAGGGTAGAACCATGACCTCGGTTTATAGCTTACCACTTTCAACGTCCTACAAGCCAGACTTCTGCACTGTTAGAAAAAAGGGTTTCTTAAAGCTGTGGGTTTCCCCTGGGGGCTCTGGTCCTACAGTCCAAAGACATTAATATTAGATCAACTTACTACTTTAAATGGCCTATAGGTGTGAAAGTGAGTGTGAATGGTTGTTTGTCTCTGTGTTAGCCCTGCAATAGACTGGCAAGCTGCCCAGGGTGTACTCCGCCTATTGCCCAAAGTCAGCTGGGATTGCCATTAGCTCTGCTTTGACTCTGACAAATAAGTGGTATAGATAATGGATGGATGGTTTCTTAAGGGCTCTTTGGATGGTCAGCAGTTTGGAAAATTTTGTAAAAAGAAAACACTTTGTTTTAGCATTCAAATAGGAGTCTTCAAAAGGTTCTTCCAGAGAGGAAGAATATAGGGCACAGGTTCCCAACCCTGTCCTTCGGATTTTAGTGTTTTCCTGCCCATTTCGGAACTGGTAATTGGTTGAATAGTTGAACCATATGTGATAAGGCAGGGAAAATATTACATTGTGTAAGACAGGGGCCCTCCAGACCAGAGTTGGAAATCTGTGCCCTGGATAGTCTAATCACTACCATCACTCCATGTGGCCAAAAACTGTCTCCTTTCATATTAAGAAACAAGCCATTTGATTGACATTCCAGACAACTTACTGCAGACCACGGTTTAGGAAAATGATGTTTCAGACCATGGTTTACGGAAGACAAATCACTAGACAGAATTTGCACACTTTTCAAGTGGTCTTCGGATAGATTAGTTCTTAGCTAACTGCAGAGATTCTGGTGAGAAAAAACTCCATTTTATGATTAAAAAATTTGCCCCAGAGGTACATACTAAACAACACTTTGACTGTTTCAAATTTAACATTTTATACCACATTATTGTGAGATTTCTACAACAGTCTACAGTGTCAGTGCTCTGTAACAGTCAGTGGTAGACTTGTCTTCATGTCTTCAGGACAGAGGATTTTGTGTTTTGAGAGGCTGGTGAGGAAGCTCACAGTAATAGTATAATATAAATGATAACAGGACATTGTTCGCTAGACATTACATGGCATTAAATGCTACTATAAGTGGATAAAGAGAAAGCATGTTGTTTTTTCTAATAAATAAAAAATTATCATTGACTTATGTGGTATCAAACTCATGGTATTAGAGAAATATAATGTTTTGAGATGTACTGTTGAAAGAAAATAATAAATTTTGGGGTGGTAACAGAAATTCTGTCCCTCTGTTATGAATTCTGTCCTTGGTTATTTTTCTGCAACAGCACAGCCACAAGTGTCTCATGCACTACTTAAGGGTGTAGCCTTAAATGGGAAAATACGGAGGGTTGGTTATGCTTGAAATATAAGGCTTTTCCCATCATGCTAGAGCTCATTTATTAATTTCTTCAGACAAACCTTGTGAACAGGTGGATGTGAAAAATCAATAAGCCTATGACTCTGTTTCTGATAGTTGTAGCCTGGTAAGTGTGTAATACTTAACTGAGACTACACCTCCCCAGTTAGCTTTCCCCAAAACCCCAAATCTGACCTCAGAGACCTAATTTTGACTTGATAGAGAATGGCAAAAAAAAACAAACCATATTTTAATTGCCACTTTTTAAAAATGAACTTAAACAAACATCTCCTTAAGGTCTAACACCATGGGGCTGCCTGGAGCACAGATTCTTTCAGCTCTTTTAGAATGAAGAGATTTGACTAATTCAATTCATTTCAAAGTGCTTTATTTGTCACCAAAGGGGCAATCCAAGGCAAGCAGGGGAACAATCAAAGTGCACAAAAATTGTATTCACACACACTCAAAAACAAGACTACAATACTTGACAATCTGAAGAACAAAAACATACATACATATATACATACATGCACAAGCATGTCACATTATAGGGGATTGGATAAATTAAAATTAAGTTAAAGTTAAAACGAAGGTGCCTTCACCAAGGTAAACTGACTCGCTTGCATCGTTACTGTTCACTAGTCTGATGGCTTCTGGAATATTACCAAACTTCCTCCTATTTGTTTTACATACAGGCAATCTGAATCACGTTCTTGATTGCAACAACTAAAAGTCATAGAGGGCATGTGTGTGGTCATTGATAATCTTATATGCCTTTTTAAGGACATGTTCAGAATGAAGCTCCACTTTTGGACCTTTGTTTTTGTCCAACAATTTTTGAGCTGAGGTTAACAACCCCTTGTAGTCCATTCTTGTCCTTTTGACAAAGAGATTTAAACCAGCCAATAAATGTGAAGGTTAAAACACTTTCAATAATAGAAGAATAAAACATCGTCAGTAGTTTTTGATCTACTCCAAAGGAGTTTAATTTACGTAAGCTATAGAAGTGCTGCTGGTACTTTTTCACAATGACCTCTACATTTTCACAATGAAGGAGCAAGCAGAATTGAGTTATGATCAGTGGTACCAAGGAAAGGATCTTTAGCCCTTGGAACAGTTCCGTAACATTTATCCAGTATTTTATTACATTGGTGGGACAGTCAATGTACTAATAGTATGTAGTCGAAACACACTCCTACACATATGAACAATGGTTAAAATCACCTAGTAAATCTTAGGTGCATCAAAAGATATTTTGTCCATCTTGTTAACTGTTACGTGCTGAGACACGTAAGGTGTTTGTTTGTTTGTTTTCCGTTTTTTTCTCGTTTTTTTTTTTTTTGTCACAACTCGTCTCAGCCTCCAGATGTCCCGCCTCCCAACTTCGGTGATTGGTCGCTCGTCAGCACCGTTGGCCATTGGACGATCGCTCCGGCTGTTCCGCCTTCGGGCCTTTTAAAGGCCGTAACCCCGCGATGTTCGTTAAGGGAGTTTTGAGGCGTGGTTGTTTTGTGTTGGAGAGAGTAGGCAGTATTCGTTGGAGAGTTAGTTGTTGATGTTCTGTTTACAGACAAGTGTATATGGTTTGTATATATGTATATATCAGGTTGGTTAGGTTTAGTCTCACTTTCTTTTCCAACAAGTCATCTCTGTTGTATAAATTTTCTTTCAGCTGTTAGTATATATTGTTATCATTTTTGAATGTCCAATGTCTAATATCACTTCAGATGCATTATTAACATTTGTGCGTAGGTGAATGTACACTACAGCAAATGCAAGTTGTGGGAATTTTCTTGGAAAATAATGCTGGCACAGAGACATAGTCAGCATCTCAATGTCAGCCCCGCATACTTTCTCCTGCACAACTACAGTCTTACACCACTTTTGATTTATGTATAAGCAGACGCCACCCTGTTTCTGCTTACCAGTGGTGTTGCTGTCTCTGTCGAGTTGGATATGTGTCATGAATATGCAGATCTGAATCAGGAACCTGACTGTCAACCCATGTCTCCGTGAAGGCCATGATACACGTGTTCCTATACTCCTACAGATGGTACACATTAGCCTGTAGTTCATCCAGTTTACTCCACAGTGAATGCACATTTCCAAGGTAAACCGTTGGCAGGGGTCTCCTTCAGGGGTTGTTTTTCAGTTGATGCCTCAGACTGCCTTTCCTACCTCTCCTCCTCTTAGTTTGCTCGTTTGTGTTAACCACAAACAGCTTATTTCCCTGTAATATCTCTGATTGTATATTGCACTCTATACTTATGTCTCAAAAACCACTGTATTGCAAACTGAGAACGAAGTTGCGGTTTAATAACCGTGGCCTTGTTCCCTGGTGTTGGTCATTCTCTCATCTGAACAGTAGGTACAGACAGATGTACACTCTCAATGCAGTGAAGAATAGCACAGGATCACACGAAGACAGTAAAAAGGAAAAGCAAAACATAAAACATCATGAAACAACGAACTGCTTGCTCCCACAAGCCACAGGTCGCCACGTGAGCAGCGCCCCCACACTCAGCAGCATACTTTTATGAAGGATACTGGAAGATCACCACAGTACTAGGAGAGATAGGAAGGATTAGATCTTTGAACTATATTTCAGAGATCTGAGTGTCTAAAAAGCTGCCCTTTTGTATTAATGTGAAACTAATATGGAATGCGGAAAATCTCTACCTCAAGCACCAAAGTTTGTATGCTGTATAAACCTTGAAATAAATTGCCATTACCATCACTTTCAGGTGAATTTGCTGCAGCACAGCTCTTATGAAACCACAGGCCAGATCTCATGTCAGCATATCTGAAGTCAGAGTGCTTTTTTTCACAGCACCGAGAGTGGAGATCGATATGCTCAATGCGCAACAGAGGTCAGAAACAGTCAAACAAGTCAGGAATGGCATTTCATTTAATAGCTTCCAGGTGCATATAATGTGGGTACAAAGTGTGTGATAATCCACCTGGAGTTGTTCGTGTTACTACGGAACTGAAATTAAGGCTCATTAAGATTCTTTGTGATCAAATGAAGGAGAGGTCAAACAAGAGTTCATCTTCACAAAGCACTCATTTATCATTTTCTTAAGGTTTTCCTAGAGAAGTTTAGACAAGGCTCTTCTCTATCTGCAGCCACATCTTCCCACTCCTCCTAGGGGCATGTCTCTAAGCCAAGGGTTTGGGGGTTTTTTTAGCATTCATGGGATTTGAACTCACACATTTCCAGTCTTGAGTGTAGAACCTTGACCTTGGCCGTTGCCTTACCATTACCCAAGTTTTACAAGGCAAATTTCTACTCTCTTAAAAAATATGTTCTTCAAGGGTTCTTTGGATGGTTTTTATTTTCAAGGGGGTTTGATGTGGAAGCTTTTGTGAAAGCGAAACTTTCTCGTGCAACACCCTACTAAGAGCCTTCAAAGTTTCCTTCAGAGAGAGAAATTCAGAAATGAAAGAGTGCTTCAGGAGCTTTCATTCTGATAGTTACAGCTTGGTAAGTGATGATATGATTTCCATCAGGTAGTCCTTGGGAGAGCTCTTGAGATTCAGACTACCTCTCCTTAAGTTATTTTTGAAGCTGTTTAGTGAGTTATTTATTTTAAAAGAAAACAGATGTAATCTCTGCAGCTGGTCCTGAGTCTGCCTCAGGGATGGCATGTCCCTGATAAAGCTCTTCCAGGACCTGACCAGAGAGAATCCTTGTAAGTTGTCCAAACCACCTCTTAATTCAGAGGAGTACTCCAGGACCTTCCTGGTTTGACAATATCCTCATGGAGAGTCACCCAAGCATCCATGCAGAGAAACCTCATTTCCTGCACTCAAGACCTTATTTTTTCAGTCACTAACCATACCTTGTGACCAATGGTGAGGGTAGGGCTGTAGATTTACAGGTCTGGGTGGCATGTCCTCAGTCAAGCTTCTGGTGACCAGGTCACTCATGCAACTCAATCGGACTCCCCCTGAAATGGTGACCAGGAGTCATCTTGTGGGCTCATCACTTGTATGATGTATGTTGGGAGTCAGGTACAACCTTAGTCAGGCATTAGGCATGTGATGGACAGTCCTGGAACATCTAGACCTTTGGAAATCATGGAATGGACATCTTCACAAACCAGTCTTACAGAAATCTGGCTGTGAATCTAGAGTTGCGCTCTGGTGAGCCAAAATGATAACATAAATGTTTTTTTCTGTCCTTCCTTCAGCTAAGTGAAATTAAATTACCAGAGGGGAAAGTCTCAGAGCAGACAGAATCCATATTCTTGGACCTGAAAAAAGTATAACAAATCACTCTTTTAAATGAATTGGTTGAATAGACAGAGGGATGAGTTTGGCCTCCTGGGAAACATGGCACACCACTAAGAATAAATAAAGCTGCTTGGAATAGCAATCGTCCATGAAATTACATTATCCAGCATGACCTCAGTGTCCTCGTGTCTCTTGTAGCGTTTTCTGTTCCGACTTACCCTCACACCACAAACGAAACAATTACACCACCCCATCTTCAAAGCGACACCCAATTAGGATCAGACTCCTGCTGTGAATTAAACACGACCATCTTATATTCCCACATGCTTTTAGTGTTTGTTTTCCCCACACACACATACTTGAAGACAATGCGTTTCAAGTGCTGATGAGGGACCCATCTCCTGCTGCTTCAATTTAATTCTGTTTTTAAGATTTTCTTTATACTTGCACATGAAGTAATGACACTTGAGTACTGAATGTCATTCCTTTAATGATAATAATTAGTTAAAGACAGACATTGACATATTTCAAATAGCTCAGTCTGTATTGTATACAGTCAGGCATGCTGTTTGACTGTATTTATGTCAATTCTCAAATCTGATTGGTCAGATTAATGTTAATGCTGATTCATTTTCTACAACAGCAGCTCTGACAGTAGTTCCAGCTTCAAGTCACATGTTTATTATTTTCCGATTTAGTCTTCATTAAACACCACAACCTTTTGACCCGGGAAGTAAACAAACAAACAGTAGGTAACATAGTAATTCATTCCCAAATCATCTTAATAGTCTTCTGCCTGAAGCAGCACTTAGTCTTTGCCCTTGCTCTACTGTGCTTTCACAGTGTGTGTGTGGGTGTCTCTATCTCTCTCTATCTCTCTCTCTCTCTTCTCGCTCTCTGTCTGACAGATTTGCATGTAGCATGCAGGTCACGCACAGTATTTAGACCATGCCCAGCATACATTAACTCCTACATTAAACAGAAGGCCTGTCACAGAACTGTGATGCTGTTTGAAGCTTCCCCTCTCTCTCTGTTCCTGAGTGTGTGTCCTGCCCGAGCGTGTCGACCCCATGCTGCCATCATCTGTCAGTCAAACTGAGTCTCCCTGTACGGAGGAGAGGGAACCAGGAGGTTGTAGTTAAATTAAACACACAAGGAGGCAGCTTGTGCCAAAGACCTCCCATGACAGCAGGAAGGGAAAAGTCATAAAGTGGGTTTTGTTTGATTGATATTATACAAAATGTTAGCTGTGACTTTAAATCACTTATTTACTTCAATTACACATTAATTTAATGAAAAAATTTGCTTCATTATGTTGACTTAAAATTGAAAATTTATGACAAATTAGACTAGCCATTCAATAAGGACAAAAGTAATGGCACCCTATAAAACGAGGAATAATTAGTTTGTGAAGATTTAGCACCACACTTGGTGAAAATGGTGACACTCACTCATCATCATTTTATTGTAATTTTGTCATTTTGCACTTTTAGAGTTTTTTGAGCATCACTAAATGTAATTCAGCTGTGCTGGGATGTACTTTGTTAACAAGAGCATGTGAGTATGAATAAAATCAGAGTTAACAAAACTTGAAAATCGGTCAGGGATTTTTGGCCTAGAGAAACACTTACACAGAAGTTTGCCAAAAGATTGATGAGGCATGCTGAGTTTACAATTCAATGTGGACAACTGGTAAGTAAGTAAAAACATCTAGACTTCGTTCATTATACTTTGCACATTATACACTTCCTGTATACAGGAATTTCATTTTCATTTTCCTGAAATGTTAATTGCTGTAATTACAAACATCAATCTATATTTTTACATAATTAAAAAATAAAAAAGGTGTAAAATGTTTGATCACCAGAACAGAGTGACTATTTTACACGAATCTCAATTTCAGTGCTGTTCTCTACATGGTTGTCCCTAAAGAGAATGTCTCAAAAGGACAGGGAAACGGATAAACCGATAAATGGCAGACACAGCGAAAATGGCCACGACTCAATTCCAACCACCCTGAAGTTGCTCGACTTCTCCCTGGTGGTCTAAACACATCCACTTTTGTCCCGCGAGAGAATAGAGAAGGTGATAACGACCCCTGGCTCAGAGCAATTTGCAGCCATCAGCTCCACGAAACACAACATTAACTAGAAAATGATCTCCAATGGCTAGCCAATTCACAGGAATAAAATAGGAGAAATTCCCAGGCCCAGACCACTGATAACTCTCGCATCTCCTCTAAACAGGAGAAACTCATTCTACTGAGTTCAGCCGCTATCTGCTGGATCGCATGAGTTATTTAAAGAGAGAAGTAGTGAGAGATGGTGAGGGGGAAAAAAAGAGAAATACTAGCTTAAGGATATATTGAAAGGCTGTTAGGGATTAGAGATCAAGCTCAAAATATCAAATGACTTTGCAAAGCGAGTGAATTATAAGTGTAGAAACTTCCCCAAAAGGAGATGGTGGATGCTCCTGGATTCAAAATGATTTTGAAAACACAGAGGCCAAAAAAAAAACCGCACACCGTAAAGAGTTGGCTTTACCGTTCAAATAATCATTGTCATCGACGGCACGCTTTGAGGCAGACAGAATGGCGGCGCTTTTTCACACTGAAAACTGCTGTCGTTTTTATCGCCGCCAGTAAAACCTAATTCATTGGTGGTGTCAGCTATTGGCAAACGACATCATTTTCCCCACTTCTAACTCTCAAGACCCGGGAGCCCAGACAATCGCTATTAAATACTTCCAAAGTCGCCCACAGAAATTCATAAATGGTTGGCGCATATTGTTTTTTCAGGGGGGTTATTTGTAACCTTTCTGAGAGCCAAAGACAGAAAAAAAAAAACGGAAAAGGCGGAATCTCACCCACACCACGAACCTCATTCATGCTCAGTTTACTCTTTCAGAGGGAAAAAGGGAAGACAAACAGCTAAGCGAGCAGACAGATCAATCAGAATGAGCTTAAAATGGCCCAAAAATGTACCCAAGAGAACCTCCGGACCTGCTGGGAGCAATTCATCAGTCACTGCAGTGACCTCAGCTGCCATTAAGTATTGGTTTGCTTGGCACGGCTTTTTAAACAAGTGCTTATATGTTTACTGTCGACCTTTTCAGGAACATTTTCGCACCTGCTCATTTATGCAATTTTCTAATCAGCCAATCATGTGGCAGCGGTGCAAAACAAATTGTCACGCAGATACAGGTGAAGAGCTTATCCCAGTGAGTTTGACTGTAGTGTGGTTCTTGATGCCACGATGGGCTACTTTATGTATTTCTGAAATGTCTGATCTCCTGAGATTTTAACACACAACAGTTTCTAGAGTTTACACAGAATGGTGCAAACACCAAAATCCACTAGCAGAAACATCTTGTTGACAAGAGAGTTCAAGGGAGAATGACCAGACTGTCAAGCTGACAAGAATGGTAAGGTAACGCAAATAACCACAATCACTCTGGTGAGCAGAAAAGCATCTCAAAACCTCAAACTTTGAGGCATATGGGCTATAACAGCAGAAGACAACATCGAGTTCTACTCCTGTCAGCCAAGAAGAGGAATCTGAGGCTACAGTGGGAACAGAATAACCAAAACTGGACGGTTGAAGATTGGAAAAAGACCAGGCAATGAATTTCCAGTTTTCTGGGTTTGGTGAAACTGGGCTCACTGTTGTAGCCCATTTGCCTCAAGGTTCAACATTAAAATGGTGGTTCAAAACATGAACATGAGTGCATTTCTGAATTTTAATGCTCTTAACAGCATTATGCTCGCGCAGAGAGTGAAGAGGAATGTGTATTGATGGGTTTTTTACGTGAAGGACATGCTTTCAAATATGTAAACGACAGCTGAGATGAGACTGCATTTATTACACGAGAGCTGGAAGGTCGTACCCTTCACCCACAACTTACATCAGCCAGCATAAAAAAAAAAAATGTCCACTTCGTCCTTCTCAGGTTAATCAAGCCATTTGATGGCCTATAACTCAACAGAGAGATCATTCGCTTCTCGTTGACCAACACCATATCTCTTTCACCTCCAAAGCAAACAGCATGTCCATGCGTTACTCCTCTCCGCTGGTGGAGTGGATGTGGCTGTGTGTCTGCGTTAGAAGTGATTGAATAGCTCCCAGAAGGAGAAGCAATTTCACCACATGGGCTCCTCAACATGAAGTAAATAATCAAATAAATACTGTAAAAGGTTGGTGTGCTTTGTGCTAATACAACAAACAGGAAAGGTATTGCATTTCTGTGGGTCAATCAATACAAAAATACCTTTACTAATCTAATCAACATCTATCTAATGAGCAGTTGCACTCAGCCTTTTAGAGATTATGCATATTCTTAATTCATTTTGGAATACAGTTTCCTGTAGATTGTTTAGCACGTTTGCCAGACATTATCTGTCAATGGACTATAAATCATACATCCTGTTGAAGATTGAGCTGGGATTTCCCATACAAATTTCAATGTATTTTCATTTATCTGGTGTACATTACTCCTCATTGAAGCATATATTATTGACAAGCTTATCTGATACAGTTCTATGCCAAAAACTATAATTTACTATAATTAAATTATTTGTTTATATCATTTCTTATAATATTTAAAGGTCCACTATGAAGGATTTAAGGGGATCTATTAGCAGAAATAGAATATAGTATTCATAAATATGTTCTCATGTGGATAATTGCCAGTAACTATGAATCGTTGTGTTTTCATAAGCTTAGAATGAGCTCTTTATATTTACACAGGGAGCGGGTCCATCTCTACAGAGCTGCCTTGTTGCGCCGCTACAGTAGCCCAGAAAGGACAAACCCCTAGAGAGCACCTCCTGCATTTCACATTTTCACAGTGTGAATCCGGAAGGATGCACCGGAGGCAGGATGAAGAAGAACAAAAGAAGACCGGGAAAAAGAAAGAAGTGGAATCAGTGTTTGCTGGGGCTGGCTAACAAGTTTGACAACCAACATTTTGAAAAATGGTGGAACAAAAACTATGTAGTGTGAATGTAAGTACTTGGAAGTACACTACAGGTACCTGATGTTCACCGTATGTGCTCTTGGAAAGGGAGGGGTAAGGGAGGGGCATTCAGGTGGTTGAATCCTACATAGTGGACCTTTAAATAATTTATAGAGAATTTTATTGCAGTAACCATTCTTATATTTTAAGTTTGTTTTAAATAATACTGTGATAAATAATAATAATAATAATACTTTAAATAATAATAGAAATAAAATGTAAAAGTAAAGCAAAAAATAAAGTCAAATCTAAAAAATTCATTTTGGTAACATGCAAATCAGTGCATAAGCAATGATATATTGAATCAGTTGCATATATTACACTTTTAAAATGTCTTTACTTCCTGTGTTATTGTTTGTGTAATAAAAACAGACATCAGTACTAAAACAATAAATACTGAAATAAAATTTCGTTTTGTTTAAATGAGTATTATAACTATTTAAACATTTTAAATCCTCAATTTAGAACAGATTAGATGCTGAAAGAAAATGCAATTTCTATTAGTCTTTTATGTGTGTGTGTGTGTGTGTGTGTGTGTGTGTGTGTGTGTGTGTGTGTGTGTGTGTGTGTGTGTGTGTGTGTGTGACACAAAGCATTAATCAGCTCTCCTTTGTTTCCAAACCATCTGCTGTCATGATGGAGCAATGTTGTCTTCATTTCCCAAAATCCAGAAAACACCTTCAAATATTCAGGCAATACAGGAATAGAATTTGATGAGATCGTAGGATATGAAATTATTATACTGACAAGAAAACTTTACAACCACGATGCCTGACCCCTGCTGTATAAGCAGAGTTTCTTTGAAAGATGAAAATTGATTCTTTTGATGTCAGAGGTATTGACACATGTTCGTTCAAGAAGAAAGAACGATGATTCATTCCTGAGGCTGGAAAAATAATTTGCCACAACGCAAGCACGCACCAAAATAACGCCCATTGAGCTCATTCTTTGTTTTATACTCTTGAGCAAAATATATATTTCAAAAGATTTCAAATTTGCATTTAGATTGAAATAAATTCAGCAGGACACTCAGATGCTTGAGTTGCAGGAGCTCCACTTGACTCCTGGGATTTGACTTTGATTTTGCGATAAAGTAGCAAGACAAGAACACAAAGAGAATGCTAGAGGAAAAAAAGTAATTAATGTGGACATTATTAGTAAACAAGAACAATGTCACCTTAATTAATACATTTTTCTAATATTTCTTCCATAGTTCTATTACCCATTGTTTAAGCTGTCTACAGAAGTGCTTTTTTGATATATTTATTTATTTTTGTAGAAAATTGGTTTTCACAGTGCAGTGTTTTACAACAAAGATGTCATTTGATTGTTTTGGAAAGGATGCATTTTCCAGTATTTAATTTTTTACCCCATGACACGTTCACATAATGGTTACCAGCTTTCAGTCAAATATTTCAAATATTCAGTCAGTTCATTTGTCAGTTATGTCCACTTAAAATTCCTTTGAACTTGCAATTTTTGATTGTCTCTATTCTAAAACATTTGCTGGATGTGTTCAGCTATAAAGTTGCTGCACACACTCACCAGCATCCCCATTCTCCCAGGAGACACCCAGTCATTCCATCATCGTCTTTTCTCCCAGCAGTACTGTCCGGTATTTCTTCTGTTTCCGAATGAAGCTTCAGTTTTTTCCATCATGCGAATATTCACATGTGTGCATCCATAAATGGTTATCCATTTGTCCATCCATCCATCCATCTATAATGCTTATCCTTTAAGGGTTATGGGGAAGCTGGAGCTGATCCCAACTGACTGGGAGCTGATCCCAGCAAGAGGTGGGGTACACCCAGGGCAGGTCACCATTCTATCGCAGGGCTAACACAAAGGCATTCCACTGGCAGGTTCAAACCTAGAACCTTCTTGCTATGAGGCAACATTGCTAACCACTGCACCACCGTACTGCCCATAAGTGTTATTAAATGAACAAAATATATATTTTCTCCTTCTAGATTGGGATGTCTACTGATCTGAACTGATGTGAAGACAGGTCTGGTAGCCAGGACTCCTGTCACGCCTCCAGCAATACCATTTGATTAACTGATAATGCCATTTGGTAATGCCAAAGACCACACTCCATACATCAATGTAATGCCATTGAATGAACAACAAACCAACAATAAACTCTCCCAATTTATTTAGTACGCCATGTCTACAATAACACAACAGTCAACCGGCCACAAGTCCCCAGATAAGAATGCACCATCATTAGATGACAACTGATTTCAGCCCATTTATTACATCACTAACACAACAGGCTACACCCCTCCAATAATAATGCACTGTCATTAAATAGACAACTGCCTATACTTCATGGTAATTGAATCATCCAGACAGCAGGCGATGGCCCCTGGCAATAATTCTATTAGGTCATCTAGACAGCAGGCCACACCCCTTGACCATTGTATTAAATCACCTATACAGCAGTCCATGCACAGATAAGAATGTCATTGAATCAACCATGTAACAGGCCGCACCTCCAGAGAATAATCTTGTTTTACTATGATGATACCATTCAAGGGCAGCATGCTATGCCACGTGTCAACAATGCCATTGGAATGCTGAATAGTTAACAGGACGCATGTCTGGCACTGAATCATCTAGACAGCAGTATGACCCTATGACACCAATGGCCCTGGATCACCTAGACAACAGGCCACGTCCCAGCGCCATTTGATTGACACAGCTGATGACAACCCCTGACAATATCATCATGCCAACAGATTGTGTCCACAGACAACAATTTTATGTTACAGTATAGATAACTAGTCATGTGTGCTTACAGTATACCGCTGGATCACCTAGACAGCAGGCCACACCTCTGACAACTTAATTTGACCACCTAGACCAGGGGTAATAATCAAAATTATGACAGTAGACCATGCTAAGTAGTTGAAGTATATTGTAGCAGAACCATTAAGTGTAAAAATGGCCGTCGGTTAGTGATTTTAGTTTTCTAAACATGAACCAGCACATTTGTGCTCACCAATCTCATGCATTAATGTACGTTATTTAGCTACAGTAACTGGATCTTCACAACGTTTAGTCGAATACCCCTGGTCTAGACAGTCTGTGCGTTTGACATTAAAGATGTTTTGTGGCATTAATTCTGACCCAAGTTAGTCTTTTCCTCTTGTTAGTATTTTGCTTTTTCATTGTGATTGGCTAGGCAGGTGCTGTGGTTCTGCTCAACGTTTCCCCAACAGAGTTTTCCTGACAGATATACCCGTACTGCAGTTTATGCTCTTAATGTAGCTCCTGAATCTCTGTGTTATTCCTTCCGTGAAGCTTCTCAGGCATCCTCAGGTATTTTCGAAGATGTTCCTGTCTCTTAGCTCTCAATGTTGGCAAGCATTCTCTGGTAATAGTGATAAATCTGGAGCCATTGATGGGAGGCAGCACAAATGTGCTATAAAACACATTGCAGTAAACTGATAGATAACTAGACATCCAGGAGACACAGGGAACTGGGCATGGAACAATGCAATCGTGTTTTTTTCAAGTTCTGTGGAGGTCCTAGTGTGTTTCTGGCCCATTGGGCAGGAAATGACGATGAACGTTTGCGCAGATGCAGGTGCAGTAACAGCAGGGGAGGGATGGAGTACAGAAGAACGCTCAGCTAGCATGCAGATCCCACACCCATTTATCAAAGCATGTGTAGAATAAGGTCTAATTCTGGGTGTAGGAACGCAGAAGAATATTGGCATTTATCATGTGTTTACACAAAGCTGTACACAATGGATGTTGGTAAATCTCACAGATTCTGAACTGCTTTGCTTGTACAAGGCCACACTCATTTAAATGATGGAACTCCACCAAATCACCATATATAGTAAACCACCTCCTTTTAAACAGCCTTGTAGCCTGCTTGTTGTCAAAATGAACTTCAAACAATGAAAGTAGACCAACAATTTTTGAAATGGAATAAACCAACCATTTCCAAGACCATCAAGTTGATGTCCCACTCCGCACAATAAAAGAACTGTATGTTCCTTCTGGCCACTTGCTGACAACATGCAGAAGATTAACTCTGCATCACATCACCTGTACTACACAAATGCCTCAAAACAGGTAGATTTTACATCTACATGTTTGCTATCGCCCCGAGAATCCTTGGTAACCTGCGATGGTGTGAAAATCACTCATTATTGCTGTTTTTTCTGCTGCCATTTTTGAAAATGTAATGTATTGTACCTAAAATATATTGGTGGCATCCCTAATAAATACAATTGATGTTAATCAATGTTAATCATACCCTCATGTAATGTTAGCCAAGTTGAACATACTGCACATTTATTAGATTTGATGAGAATTTTGAACGTTCTCTATTTACTTTGACAGAAAGCAAGGACGGAGAATATGTGAGATAGGAGGTAGGGGGCGGGGCTTACAGACAATATCGGCGTATTCAAACATCTGCATGAATCATTCCAGATTCTTCCATTTTTAGCATGGAAATATACCACTCTTTTGGTTACTAGTGTACTCCACCGTTATGTTGTAGGGCTTCAGTGTAATTTAATATCATCTGACTTACTGTGACTGGCTAACATGGAAGTGTAATATCATGTAGGCAATATCTATATCAATATCAGAGAAAAATGAACAAAGTTGAGAGATAAAGAAGGTAAACCACCATGGCAACGTCTTTCAGTCAAACTGGCTTTTTGCAATGCATTCCAGCACGAAGGCTCAATTAAACGCTATCAAAGAGAGAACTCTGGAGAAACAGAGGGAAGTAATCTATTCATGTTAATGAACGATCTTCCCTTACACTTCTTCATTAGCTGGAGGTTCTGACATGGGACGGCTCAGGGTGGGACGTGACTCGTCTCCTCTGAATGCTGATGACTGGAGCACGTTCATTCTGTCAGCCATATTAAACCCCACAGAGTCTGATTTCAGAGGGAGGATCTGATGCAATGGTCTGGCTGTCAATGCAGGCTTTCAGGCAGATGAGTTAATGAGCATTTCCTTGTCTGTGTGTGTTTTTGTTTTTTATAAAGTTGGACTTGACAGACGAGAAATTACAAAATTGACACAACTTTCACTTACTTTATTTACATACCGTGGTAAACTAGAAAATTACACAGGTTAAAAAACATGGCTAGATATGTGCCTGTGTGGAGGAATTTTGGGCAATGTCCACCCTGATGTACATATAATCCTTCATCTGTCCTTGTTGAAACCTTGGAGATATCACTTGGCATTTTAATGTTAGTTACTGGTACTGAAAACACAAGGTGTCTTTAAATGCGCTCTTCATTAAATGCCTTATAGAGGCAGTTATCAGAATGACATTTGATGTTTTGTCGGTCCAAAGTGTTATCAAAATGCCATTCCTTTCCACATACATTTTCGTGTTATATGGATAGATAAGATCTCTAGCAAAGTCTCTTGTTTTGGAAAGTACCACAAGACATATTTATGAGTCATTTATGAAAAGGTTGGAAAAACAACAATGAAAACAGAGCCTCATTTGATTATGTACGCAATAAAATCACTTCATGTTGTTATTGGAAAATAATCAGTGACAGGTTGATGTGAGGTGGCCCAACGTGAAACAGCGCTACCACTGTAACAGCGCTATTTTCTAATAACAGTGCGTCCGGTGGTGCTCGTATATTGCAGCAATTTGTCATTGATTACAGTTTTTGTTAATTAAAGAATGACATAGTGTACTTTTTATGTTTATGGTTGTGTTTAATATTAGAAGTTCCTGTTATGACCAGCTTCTCTTTTTTTCTCTCTTGATGTTAATAAGACAAAAACCTATATACAACTTTACCTCTGACTCTTACAAACCCCCGACATTGGAGACTCCTTCCACAAATATTGTACAAACATTTCCTTTACAGCTGTGTAAGTAGTTGCTACGGAAACAACAGCATATTTATTATGAACTTTCCAGATTAATAAGCACTGCTTTCATGTCGTTTTCGTTTGGATTTCATGCCATGTGCTTTTGTTTCTGTTCTACAGTAGTCCTGTCTCCTGTCTTGTTATTAGAGTGCTACCCGATTGTATCCATGTGTTCAGTGTCGAATCCTTAATTAGTTTGTCTGTGTATATCCTGTCAGAGTCTTATCATGCGTTTGCTGTGTTACATCCAAGCCTTGAGGCTGCCGTGTACCCTACACCTTACCTCCATGTAACCTCATGTCGCAGTGATGCAGATCGCAACAACTGTGATCGGTCCGCTTGCTAGTATGGAGACATGGCTAATGGAGCATGACCAGGACACTGACTTACTGACACTGACTTACTCACTGACTTTATCTGCGGTTTTGGAGCGCTGATTCAGCTTGGTCTGAGGTAACCTGGAAATCTCAAGGAGGCTTGAGATTTATGTTTATATTAATATAAACATTAATATATGTTCATATATCAACAAACAATACTGCACCACTGTGACAGTTAGAGAAAGCACTTGCATGCCAGATATAAAACTCTTATCAGTATCGCCACGACCTTTTTACCTGCCCCGCAAGTTCCCACAACTCTTCATAACAACACCTGAATGCTTCCAGCAGTATCTTCAATGTAGTGCAAAAACTGCAGGCGCTTTCACATGATGCATCAAAATTCATAGTGGGTGATTTTAACCATGTCTGTCTTTAAAAGACACTCACAAACCTTTACCAATATGTCTGCTGTCCAACCAGTTTGGATAAGACTTTGGATCTTTCTTATGGATCTGATAAGGACGCTTACAAATCACTGCCCCTGCCTCCACTCGACTCGACGGATCATAACTGCGTGCATTTACTACCCATATATTAAACTGTATTAAAGAGACAGAAAGCACAGACATGGGACATAAAGACTGGACTGAAGAATCTGTGCTCTGTCTACCGGAATGCCACGACTGCACAGACGTTTAAACAGTGCTGTGGTAATGATTTGATTGAGTCTGTTAATGTGACATGCTCATATGTGGCTTTCTGTTGGGACATGATAATTCCATGTCGACGCTAATAACAAACCGCGTGTGACCAACGCTGTTAAGTCCAGAATACGTAAAAAGAAATCATACCTTACACAGAGAGCTACCTCTGACCTGCAAGCAGCTAACAAGGTTTAAGCTGTAAATGCAAATCGTTAAAGCAAAACAAGATTATAAAATTAAACTGGAGAGCAAGATGGCTACTAAAGACCTTGGTTCAGCCTGGGCTAGAATGAAAACTATAGCAGGCCTCCAGAATATAAAGAGCGGTTGCCATGGAGCTGGCTAATGCGTTTAATCATTTTTATAATCGCTTTGATACTTTTGATTTTGGCAATGAAATCCAGGAAGTGAGTAACAAGCTCATAGATAATCAACACTTTAACATAAAACAAGAGAATATGCATAAGACCTTCCTCTCAGTAAGAGGGAACAAGAGTTATGGACCAGATAACATCTCTGGGTGTATACTTAAAACTTGTGCAAAATAACCGAGTCCTCTATTCCACTTTTAATAAGTCTCTACAGACACAACACATACCTGAAGGATGCTGTGGTAGTCCCTGTTCCCAAATCCAACTCCCCAAAACACTTCATTTTAGACCAGTGGCTCTCTCATCAGTTGTGATGAAAACAGTTGAAAGGCCTGATATCCTAAGGAAAACTGAGCAGGTACTTGACCCCATGCAGTTTGCTTATAGGCCTCACAGGGGAGTAGATTATGCCTCAGACACTTTGCTTAACTTACTTTTTAAACATTTGGGTAAATGGAGTCCCAGTGCCAGACTTTTAATTCCTCTGCTTTTACAGTCTGCGAGAGCAGTCTGACCTGAGTAAGAATCTAGTGGGCTGGATTCATTACTTTTTAACCAACAGGACACAAAGAATGAGGATGCGTTTGCTCTTCAACTGGCTCCCCACAAGGATGTGTGCTTTCATCTCTACTATACAACCTCTACACAAATGTCAGGGTACGTGGACAAACAGGACGTGTTAAGTATGCCGATGACTCATTGTTCGTCTGGTCCAGGACAATGAAACTGGTCATAGTACAGACATCGATGACTTTGTCAAGCGATGCGAGGAGTCCCATCTTCAGTTGAATATATCCAAGACCAATGATATGCTCATTGATTTTAGGAAAAAATGCCCACACACAGGAAATCACATCCATTAAAGGTCAGACAGCTGAATGTGCGCAATCTTATAAATACCCGGGGACAATTATTGACCCAAAACTCACCTTTGAAGTGAATTATGAAGGAGTGTGCAGAAAGGGCCACCAGCGCCTGTTCTGTTTGAGGAAATCTCCACACTGACAAATCCACGATGATTTTATTCTACCACGCTTTTATTGAATCAGTTTGATCGTTTTCTCTGGTGTCATGGCTTGGGAACCTTTCTTTTAAGAACAACTCACTTAATCAAATAGGTAAGTGGTCCAGCAGGCTGATTGGAGGCCCTGTACGGTAGATCAGCCAGCTAGAGTGAAGAATTAGCTAGACTGTAAGGGATAACTCCTACCCTTTGAACTCTGAGTTTCAGCTTCTTCCATCCGGTTCCAGGGTTCCAGTCCAACGGTGTAGAACAAAACAGTTTTGTTCCATCAGCTATTACACAGATGAATAAGTTATAGTAGAATTACACAGGTGTTTATTGACCCTTGAATACTTTTAGGTGTCATTGTCTTAGTTGCCTGTATAATGAGTGTCAAGATGAACAATGTGTGATAAGTGCCTGTCTGTTTCTATACCTGTGCCCATCAATGAGCACTCTTTACTGCAAACCAAATCTACCTATGGGTAAAGTAACTTGAACTTTCTTTGCTAAAATCAGAAATCTACTATCATGGTATTGTGTTAACATGAATATATTCATGTTCACTATAGCAGCTGTAGATCATTATAACATCCAGTTTAATCCTGCATCTAATCTTGTGGATTTAAACACTACTTACACCGCAGTGCTTCGAGCTGCTCGGACTGCCGAGTTAAAACGCATTCAGTGAGAATTCACATGGCTTACAATTAATCACGCAAGGTTTCTTTTTTTCCCAGTAAATTTGTTACAAAACAAGATTTTGTCTGGGTTATTTTTGGTTTATTATTCCTACAGTGAAACGCAGAACTCGCGTTCCCCTTCTTCCGTACATAAAATCAGTTCATTCTCGTGTGTTTCATGCAACAGCACCTCTTACACCTTGCACGAAGGTATAAATACTTCACCTGTGCGACCATCGATGCTGTACCTACACTACGAGCACTATGTGGCTAAAAAAGACTCATTTACTAACCACACATTGCAGTATTACTACAAACTATAGTTACTATATATACCAGAAACTATTATGAAATTATCATTAAAATAAACCTGTGATTTACGTGCAGCCAGATCTACTGTCTGAGCTGCTGTTATAGAACATTAATTAACAGTAAATTAGGCTTCTGGCCAATCAGAATCAGGCACTGTGATATATTGAATGTAATATAATGACTGCTAGCTCTCCTTTGTATAAAAATAAGGAAGCAGCGTTCGGGCTCATAGGTTTGCCGATGAATGATGTATGGGTTGCTGAGGTTTCTGATTCATTTACCAACGTTCACTCTGGTTAAAGTTTGCAAGAACCCAGTAGGGACGTGCCTGAAGGTCAATGCCCAAAATCTCAGCTCGGCTAAAGTTGGGAAACATCGCAATCCGTGACTGATTTACATTCAGAAACCGAGTACGAGTCACAACTTCAGCATGTCCGTAAATGTGACAGTGTTGCTCTAAAATGGAGCTCAGGAGAGAGCAGTGGTGTCCAGTGCCACTTCAAGAGAATGACACCATCATACTTGGGGAGGGGAGTTTCAGCTCCAGTCCAGATGACAGGTGTGTAACACTGTGGAGAAAGAAAGAGAGAGACTCTGCTATTACTTCGACTTGAGCAGCAGGAGACTCACACTTTCGCGGAGATCCCCACAGTGCTGCTGTCGAGGCTTCCGAGCAGGAACGGAGGCTTCAATTATGTCTTAAGCAATGGGGTGCCCATAGTAAAAAAAAAAAAAAAAATGAAAGAAAAAAGAAAGCAGCTCAAAGATGACGGAAAAGAAATGAAACTAATTTGATTATATTCAACGTGCAGAAGTGGTGTGGAGTGAACGGACTCGCACCGCTGGTCACACTGACAGCTGACAGCATTCAGATGGGCTCAGATGGGGAGGGGCAGGTGGGGTGAGGTGGGGTGGGGGTTGGTTACTGCAACTCGGGTTAGTCGGGACAGACATATGTGTCCATCCAGCTGTGTATCTTAACAGCGTGTCTCAGCCAAGCTATCAATCTTTATATTATAGTGTTTCACAACATTTCCAGGGCTTTGTTTTTCTTTGTCTCTTACAACACATAACTGCTCGTTTACTCAATCCTTTACTTTCAGCTCTTGCTTTTTTCTTTTTTGTGTGTATAGCTATTACACTATTAACACAATTATCCAATTGTGGTAGTTAGAAGTCACCTAAATTGAAAAAAAAACACCACATACATGTTGGGTGCTAAGACTACACTATACTACACTATAGCACCAAGCTTAATTTTAATGTCATGCACTTGTTCATCGGTAACTTTTATTTCTGACACATTGCAAACCACCTAGTGATGCCCATCCATAGGCGCTACTATGAAATAGTTTGAATCATCCATCCATCCATCCATTATCTATAGCGCTTTATGCGTCTGGGTGGCGGGGAAGCTGGAGCCAATCCCAGCATC
>JAQQZR010000014.1:14211426-14230542 GCA_030068235.1 Notoglanidium macrostoma
ACCTAATCTGCATGTCTTTGGACTGTGGGAGGAAACCGGAGCACCCGGAGGAAACCCACGCATGCACGGGGAGAACTGCATAACTCCACACAGAAAGGCACCCTGGGTGACCCGGGGATCGAACCCAGGACCTTGAGGTGAGGGGACAGTGCTAACCACCGCACCACCGTGCCACCCTAGTTTGAATCACCTTGAAATATTTCATTGGTTACTGGTGGATAATTAACATTACACACAGACAATGCAGTTTATTATATACACATTTTATATACATCATTATAGCATAAATATTGTCTAAAACAATGATAGGAAACATGATTTTAGCTATACTGATGTTTGTGAAAGGTCACCGGAGTCATCATATTTACAATCCCGTCTATTAGACTTCAAATGAGTAAATGAAGGAATCCGTTAGTTTGTGTAATCACATTTAATTGCCTTTTTTCCAGTTTCTGTTTGAAAGCCAGTTCACTACACTCTGAGGCAGGGATGCTGATGTCAAGTGATGGGCGATGAGTTCACTGCAGGACGAGAAAAATAGGCCCCTGTTACTAGCACATCATTTCAATCATGTTCAATGAAACCATTATAAAAACATCTTAGGGCAACGTTAATAATATGGCTAGATGGAGGAACTGAGTTTCTGTTCTCACTTTAGGTTACAGCAGCTATAAACAGCTGCTTCCTCACCAGACAAAACATGGAAATGTCCTCCATCTTGAAGACCTGACCACAGCAGAAAACATAAAGTTACTACTTTACATCTGGCTGTTATAAAGCACTGACATTGAAAAACCCCTCCATGAATGCTAAATAAACTTCTCCACACAGAAGCCTTCACCATGTCAATGATAACACCATAAACGTCAAAGTTGATACTATAGAAATGATAACATATTTAAACTAGAACATTAACACAAGCCTGTGAATTGTCTTGCAGCTCTCAGAGACAATCAGTACTTTCTGATCAATAATCCTTCCTGCCAGAGTTGTCTCAAATTCTTCAGTGAAGTAGGATCAGTGCTGGATCCTAACAAAACTCCTTGAATACTTTCTGGAAACTTCTGTTAGGCTGTTTTAGAACTTGGTTTTTATAGTGATCTTTCACAGGGAAGGACAAACATATGACACACTCGCTGCTCGAGAGGTTTACAGCTAGGACAACAATGTTGCTAGGCAACTGGAAAATATATGTGATGAGCCTAAGCTAGGTAATGAATGATTAGCTAGCTAGCACTGAACCATTAAATCTTTAATACAGAAAAATAATGGCGTAAAGATCTTGGAAATGAGATTTCCTTCAGATATGGTGGTAAATTATTAATGTGAAAAAACTACATGTCAGTTACGTTTACCATCAAACAACGACTAAGTTAGCAAAGATTAGCATAGACGCTAATGTTATGAATGGCACAAAAAATATGACCATGTTAATTCTGGTTGTCAAATGTATTGTACCAGAGCTGTCCAGCAACATAGACCTGACATTCTGGAAATGAAACAAGTTTTCCCTGCACTGTTCTCGAATATAATGACAGAAGAACACATCCTGCATGTGGAACAGCTGTCAGACACCAGACCTGTTTTTCCCCTCAACACGATCTCAAACATTTCTACTACATTCCTCATTACAGCTACATCGACCTTCAGTACACCCTCGTCCCATCCTCCTTGCTGATGTGCAGCAAATTGACAAAATAAAATCTGTTCCTGTCTCCTTATGGACAGTGTCCAGTAGGGATGTACCGTCTTGTCTGCACCGATCAATCAAACACTTATCTCTAGGTGCAATTATGACACACGACACCGGAGAAAAATGTGTAGCCTCAATACGGACATATTCGATGTGTGAGTCAAAGAATATCCATAAGCAGCATGATTTTTTAAGAGAGGTGTGATTCGCTGGCATTTAAATGGCTGGCCATCTTGCTAATACATCCTTATTATGTCTCTAGGGACTTTGATTGGTCATGTGAACCTGTGTTGGCGGCTGTGTGGGTGTTTGTGAGACAGGAAAAGACAGCAAGGGAGAGAAACGTGTAGCAGGGATAAACAGAAAGGATGTGAGAGAGAGAGGAATTGCGAGAGAGAGAATGTGTCTGAATTGCTAATAGACTTTGAAAGACAATAGCATGCAGTCGTCCATGCGTTAGCGTTGCTCATGTTCATGTCGCATGAGCAGAAAGCTCGTTTCCTCGTTCTCCTCCTGCACTGATACCCAGAATTACAATCAGCACGCGAATGAAAGTCTTCCAACTCCTCGATTTCTCTTTGCCTTCCTCAAATTCCTTTTTTTTCCCCCCTTCTCCTCCTCCTTTTTTGACCTCTCCTGCTCATGCTTGGGCTTTACTCTCTCAGTCTATCTCTCTTCTCTTCCTTTTTGCCGCAATCCCTAGAGACACCCTTCAGCACGAAAGAAAAAAAGGACGGAAAGAAAAGAGCCCCAAATCTCTGGTACTGTTCTCAGCTTAGCATGGTGCACACCAAAGGAAGGGGCTTTAAACCTGTTTACCGTAACAAGTAGGTTTCAAGAGCATAATGTGGCTTAAGGTGAGGGTTTGGCATGAATACAGATGCAAACGAATGATTGGTAGGAGACACTGGGTTCTGTGTTCGTCATCTTAACGTAAGAAAAAAAGTAGTGGGGTATGAGGTCATGCTGTTGGTGCAGAGGGTGAGGGAGATATCTTTGTCCTATTGCTAGCACTGGTGCAGGGGTAACTTGGTGAAAGGGTGTGGTCAGGCAGACAGCTTCTCGTCCCCCTTTTCCACCAACAGGGAACGGGTTCTTGAACCAGAGAGAGTAAAAAATGAGTTTTCTGCTTGTACCTGCAGTGTGATGGGTATCAGGAACCAAAATTTGGGTCACTGGATCACAGAAACAGGAAGCGCCAGTCGTGTTCCACAGGAACAAAGTAAGAGACAATCTTTTACCTTTTACAAATGCCATACATGTTATATTTGTAGTGTGAAGGGCGATAAATGGAGCAGCGACAATATAAACACTCAAATTCACTTCAAATCAAGTTGATTTTAGCAATGCCGGTATGCTAACTGTCCAAATGCAAAAACATGTTCAGCAGATTACATATATCTGTAGCTAGCTTGGATAAAGTTAGCTAGCTAGGTAGGTGTAATCTGGGGAGGACAGGAACTCAAACACACTTCATCCTAATGACTTGAATTGGCATGTACCATCATTGGCTATCATATATACAGTGCAATCTTTACATAAAGCCAACACATGCGTTACCTCCTGCTGCCCCTGTTACGTGACAACCAGATAAACCTGGCCTATGTTGAAGAAAATTTAGGAACATGCCAGCATTATACCAATTCCTGTAAGCATTTCTTGTTTACGCGTTGAGATTTTGAACTGTCAGAGAACTTTCTTTTTCTCATCAAATGTCACATTTTTATTAATTTGACTACTCAAATAAGATAATATACGACATAAGCGGCATCATGTCTACGTTGCAGTACTCCTGTTTGTGTTGGGTGCCTGTCATTCGGAATTCATCAGAATTCTAACAAGCAAGTGCTAATGAGCAGATTTTTGTTTCATCTCATACAAATGCAGTGGTATGAAAAGCGATAAGCGCTAACCCCTTCACCCTAGTCTTACTCATTCATAACTTTTGTGAAGAAGTTGACGTGTCATACGAAGGGGAAATAGTGACACAGTAGCGGTGTATCTCGTTTACAGAGCGCAAAGATGCCAATTATAGCTGATACACATGGCACCTCCGAGTGAGTCAGGCATGAATACGTGCCTGTGTGTGTGTGTATGTGAGTGCATGTGAGCAATCACTGCCTTCACATTTCCTCTTTCATTATAGCCAGCTCGCTGTTGCAGCCTTCATCTCAGCAAAGGCCCTCGCTATTGATTGGACCTGTGGCTGATTTCTTTGTGTGACCCGTGTTCGGCTTTATGGATCATCTACAATGTCAGAAGGTGTACGTGGGCGACAGAGGATTTTATACGTTGTGTCCTACGCTGTGTTGCACACTGTTGCGTCCTACGCTGTTCACCTGCATCTGGCCCTCTTCGTGTTCCACATTTCCTATTACCTCAATAGCTGTATCTTGAATAGCCTTCTATACCAAACATCTTATATACACTATGCATTCTTGAGTATATAATACCTGATCTTAAATCTAGAACGCTACAGGGTTCTACGGCTCGTCTCTCCGGGAAAACCCTTAAAGGTTCAAAGTAGACCCATGCGATGGTGTGTCGCATTTAGACGTTTCCAAGTAGAATCAGTCTTTTCACTTGCCTAGCAAGCGAGACCATAGCGCCCCCTGGTGGCTCCGCAACTTCTGCTGCAAAGAGAAGACTGCGAACAGTGAGCGCAAAAGGTGTCCAACACTTCACACTTTACTTTTTTTCCCAGTTTTAATACATTATCCGGGTATTAAATGGAAAAACGCATGCAAAAACCTGCAAGCCGATGTACTAACAGGGTGTATACAGTGGATCCTTCAAATAACAAAAATACAGTGGATGTTCATCGTTTTGGAAAAGCCCTTGTTAAATACGTCAAGCACATACACGTACATACATAGTTTATAAGCCTCAATTTCCAGGTGATTGCATCACCCTGGTCTGACTGCATCCAAACCCAGCACTACACCTCTCCTATCTGATCAGATTTAGAGATTTAGAGATTGCAGGTAGCAGAGATGGCAGAAAATTCAACAATTTCACCTAGAAATCAACGACCATCCGTCTGGGAGACATCAAAGCTCTGAAAGTTTGAACTTTCGCAAGTACACAGTGTTTAAAAATTTGCATTGTAAGAAAAATATGCAGAGTAGCTGCCACGAGTGAACCTTAAACCATCTGCATTGGTAACAGAAATAAATGATCCATGTAGCACATTAATCACACAGAGCATTAATGATAAAGCCAAATGTCAGCATGATTCACAGTTTCCTCGACACAGACCGTCTTGTTCATCTCGTCGTAGCCGGAAAGGCGTTCGTATGCACTGTTTTATAAACCTGGAAATGTAATAAGCAGTGCTGGCAGGCGATCAAAATGAACAATCACTCATCTTCCTGTGAAATATAATGAAAGGAAGTCCAAATCATTTGACTGAAACCTTTTCACCGACAGAGGAGAAGGAGCTGAGATGCTATCAGCGCTCGCTCTCGTTATTATCATAAGTAAGCCTAAAGACTCCGCAGCTCTTCCGAAAGCACTTCAGCATCAATACAGAACCACCCACAGCACTTTGTGTGTGTGTGTGTGTGTGTGTGTGTGTGTGTGTGTGTGTGTGTACTCTTTTGCTGTGCTGTTATCTGCTGAGGTGATCGATGACCCTTGAAGCTCAAGGTTACATGTATCGCTCTATTATTACAGCTATTATCTTTTATTACTGTTATTTTAACAGAGAGGATAGAGTCATTATCCCTAAACATCAGTTCATCACTGAACATCAGATGGGACTGGAACTACCTAGCAACGTTACGGAACTGGTTAGAAAGTTTACGCTAGTAGACTAGCTGAATTGAAAGGGCTGGCTCACCCTTCCCAGAATGCAATTTCATTTTCTGAAAGCATGTGACCTGCTAGCTCGCCGTGCTAATTCACGGTTAGTAATCCGTCTCAAACGTTTTCGGTTGCCAACAAGTTGGTCCGGGTCCTTTGCATACAGAAATGGTTCAAAAGAATTTAAAATATAGCTACTTTGTTTTTATTTAAGATTTTGGCCTAGGATGAATTGTTGACAATTGGCTGAATTGTTGTGGAATATTTTTTATGGCATCGACGGCAACTTAGCGCAGAGGATTCTGGGAAGGGTGAGCCAACGAATTTTAATGTTAATCTGAGCTGATTGAGGATGGAGGGATGAGTGGGAGCTGTCTGTGAGGACCAAACGTCATAATAATTTTAATCTGTTCACGTCAGCAACCATAAAGAAATGCACTGTGTTCACACTAGCAAGCGGTAACCATTTTTTCTGTACGTTCTTTTGTTTCCCTACTCAGCAGGCGTTAGTTGCTTGCTAGGTGACTTTCTGTTTGTCGTGAACCAAGCCTCAGTTATTAGCCAGTGTTTTTGTACATGTGGAGTTCAGCGATTAATTTGTGGATTTGTGATTGAGTACCATTGGCTGACTTTATCAAATTAGACGTTACAGTAGAAGGTTTAGCTAATATTGTTTCTTGATCAACAGCCCAGAATCTGGCAACAGTTGACGTATCACGTTTGTTCGCTCACATTTTTTGCTCCAGTGTTTAGAAACTTTAATGGTGGACTTGTATAAGTGTTTGTTTGCTTGGAATATATTCAGTTTCACTCCTGAGTCCCTTTGGATAAAAGCACCATCATTAAATAAATAAATGTAACCAAACAGAACTTAAAAACGCAGCTTTTTCATCCAACTGGATGTATTTTAAACCCTAAAGGAATACTTAAAGAGGGAGAGAGACGAGACGTCTGTGGAAGGTCTCTTTCCTTCTTACATAACTCGTTAATCTACAGCCAAGTAAATAAATAAATAAGTAAACAAATAAATTTAGCTCTAGCCATGCTGCCATTTTTGCTTTGGATCATGTGCCATGAAGCATTGCCCAGTAAACAATCCCACTAAAGCTTCTTCATTTACATTCGACTAAAGCACGTTTGTCCCACTTTTCATACTGTACGTTTCATCTGGACCCGGTTTCCGGTGTAAATTTTTCAAGCCATCTCACCCAGCAGTAAATGACCTGGCTCCAGATTTATGATGTTATAAAATACCCACAAGACAAAAACAAAATTTTGGGAAAAGGGAACTTTTGCACAATCACGTGTGTGTTATTATTATTATTATTATTATTATTATTATTATTATTATTATTATAATATTTATTAATTAATTATTAACCCGAAGCAAATCACTATATCACATCCTAATGTTTACAAATATTACGAAAGCATTAATTTTATCTCATTACTTAATTAACACATTTCATAGCTGTTTCATATAGACCGTATACCATAAAGATCCCTGTACGTGTTGTTACTATAGAAACGACAAGGTGTTTCTTTACCTCCTTTCAAGAGCGAGCGCATTAGTATAAACCTGTGACTTGCCTTGCAGTCGAATTCACTCGCAGAGCTTCTTTTATGCAAAATTAATCAACACCATTTGACCAATCAGAATCGAGACCTCGGAGATATCATTAGGTTATGCTATTATAAAGCTGCATTATTTTATTAGGACTATTTGCTTTGCTGTATCTGCCGCCTGCATGAATATATTCATATCAATGCATTTGGTAAAGGCTCAGCTTATAAGTCAGCACATTGCTGAGCAGTTCAAGGTGAAAGGTCAAGCGTGCAGCAGGGGGTCTCTGATAATCCAGGGATTTGTTCTCGTGGATCACGAGTACGGGACGTTAACATCGTGTTAGTTAGCATTGCTGTCATTATCATGGAACTGGCACACAAACACTATAAACAGAAGATCAAAGGACAATCAACACAAGATGAAAATGAACATGATTACTCAAAATAATCATAATTTACACGCTAATTAGTTTCCCGTTTCCACTTAAAATGCCCAAGCAGCTGAACACAAAAACAAGTAGCGCAATAAATCACTTTTATATGCCTTCTCTCATATTCTCTGTTTTGCTATGACATTAAAGTTCAGTGATTGATGCGGAACCATACAGCAGCACTTTTATGGCTCACGGCCATAAATTTAAAATGCCTGGTTTTATTCTAATAAATAAAATACAGAGTGTAGACAACATTTAGGAGACAGAGGAGTGGAACTTTATCTATGGTCTGGTTGTTGTTGTTGTTGTTGTTGTCCAGTTCTTGGCTGACAGGAGTGGAACCTGATGTTCTGCTTCAAGGTTCAACATGTTCTGAGATGCTTATCTGCTCACCATGTTTGTAAGGAGTGGTTAGATGAGTTACGGTAGCCTTTCCGGCGTTTCCACCCACAGAACTGGATGTTTTTTGTTTATCTGCGTGAGCTACAGCTGAATCACCTGTCTGTCTTCAAACGAAGACTAAACACCCACCTCTTCACTAAACACTCGAGCATCTAAGCAATTCAATCGCCCTGTTTTCACATTGTTCTTGCTGTACTAACTCCTCTTTTACACTGAGTTTGCTTTCTGTATTATATTATTCAGCGGAGACTGTGAAGCACTTCTGTAGGATGTTCTGCCAGCCAAATGCTTTAAATGTAAATGAAGACCAAAGAGCACAGTCATTAGGTGATAAGTGAGGAATAAATCACTCGGGGGCGTCCCTGGCGCAAAGCGGAGGTATTGATTATTTTCCTATCCCAGTATGTTCTGCAGTGTTTTATTCCACTTTGAGCAACACGTTACATTTAACATTGTCGAACATCCATGAAACTAAAGACTTCCTGTTATTACTCACTTATAGCAGATATAAACAGACGTTCTGTTTCTCTTGAAGTCGTTAAGACAAAAAACTCAGCTTGTCACCGAGAAAGCGCAAAGTGCAGAGACTCGAACACGTCATGACAGTGATAAAAGCTCCTCATAAATAACTCAACATATCAGCAATAACAGACTTTTCTTTGCTAAATATCTACATTTTTTTTTTTTTATCTAGTTACCTTTACACCTCGATTATGTCGAGCATCTTATTAGAATAAGTGCATTAACATCAACTTACAGCCAAAGCTGTCAAACCTGCTGTTATAGAAAATTCACCGTTTGACCAATCAGATCCGAGAACGCAACGCTGTTGTGATGTGATACATTTCTGAGCCTGATAGTCCTCAAATCAGTTCCCGCTTGGTTAAAAACCAGATCAATGATCTAGCACTTTCCGGGACTTTATACTGAACCGTCGCGTTGCTGCTGCAATGTTTTTAACGTTGTGCTGTTTACAAATGTGAAACTGTAAGCAGATACTGTAGACAAGGTCATATGCTTGCGATACCGTAAATCTATCACATCATGAGTCAACTCTGAAGTATGACACATGTCAGTGATGTGACATCACTCTGCTGGGAGAAAAAAAATGTGTCCTTGATTTGCGCTGCTTCTGTCTCTCGTCACTAGGAAGACGGACACTGTTTCAGCATCGTTTAAGACACCAATAAAGCGTGATAGCTGAAAATGAGCAGTCTGAACACGGTCTAGCTGATTCCGTCAGTGCCGTGAGCATTGCCGGGTTGCTTGGTTATCTAAGTTGTAATGTCCTTCCCACCGTGAAGAATAACACTGCACCGACGGCACTGTTTACACCGAATGTGTGTGTCGAGATAAAACCGGATTAATGCAAAAACATAGCTAGGGCATTTTTAACTTCTAGGGGTCAATGCATGCTGCTTCATTCGAATGCTCTGGAGTAGTTCTGCTAGCTTTATGGCTTATAATAATATTTCATCATTTATTTGATGTTACTTTGTTTTGTACTGTTTTTATGATAATGCTGTGCGTTCAGAGAAAATGAAGTACACCATGCAGTGCAGTACATCATCGAGCTCTGTGCTGGAGTGTGTTTCTTACAATAGCGTAGATTATTCGTCCTTCCTTCAGCATAAAAGGGCTCTTTTGTTTTTCTTTGCATTTACCCGACAAACACCCTACCGGGACCGCGGCACGACCTCTTGTTTCTAGGATACCAAACGGAGGTGCGGTGTAGCACAGCGAGGATCTATAACTCTTTCAGAGGTAATGGAGAAATATATTAATGTATTGTACACTTTATGTCAGCGCACCCGACACACTAATGGTGCTAGAGGGATTCGCAGTAATAAATAATGATTACGGTAATAAGTGTGGAGAAAAATAAATAAATTAATAAATAATGACGACACATGATTCATTTTAAATGTAAGAACTCGGTAACACTTTCTGTGAAGTCGGTTGTCATCAATTAAAGCTTTTCCTGGCAATTATGTTTGTTTGTTTTTTAATAGACTTTAATGCTAAAGATAAAGCAATGATTTATTGCCAATGATCGCAATGTTTCGCTGTTCGATGCTACACATTGCAAATTGTTTTTGATCTGCTATCTGGAACACCGTGGTTTGTTTAAAGGATGATTTGTTTGGAAAGGTTTATATTTTGGATAGATATTTCATTTCAGTTAATACGGACGTCACGGTAGCGTTACTGTAACATACATTTATGCACAAGGACCAGAGTAGTGAACTGAACTGATAACACTGCACAACAAAGTTTCTGCTTATTGAACACTGTTGGGTGTTTCTTATAGATGTTTGGGTGCTCATCACGAATATCACATCAAAATATACCCATCAGAGAGTTTTGTCATGATTTTTTCTTATATTTGTATCCAAACATTTTCAGTCTTATCAATAGCGGTTTGTGCAGCCCGAGCATGTCCAGGCATGGAGTCAGGCCAGGCTGGAAGCTGTTCTGCTACACAATGGCAACGTTTATCCTTCAGTACCTGTTGCTATGCAGCACACATGAAAGAAACGGTTGAGAATATGGAACTGTTGCTGAAGCACGTCCAGTATACCAGGAATATCTGCGGAGATCTTAAAGTGGTTGCTCTGTTACTAGGACTGCATATCTGAGTACTGTCGTTTCATCTGTGAACGGGACGGCCGTGCCAAAGAGTCGCGCTATTCTAGACAGAACTGGCCACTCCGGAAAAAGCTAGTTCCAGGACAGAAAAAAGTGCCACATGAATCGCTTGTCGACCCGGCGAAGATATTTTTGCCTCCTCTTCACATAAAACTGGGACTCGTGAAGAATTTCGTGAAAGCTCCGAACAAGGAAGGCGAAGGTTTTCGTTATTTAAGACGGATGTTCCCAAGAATACCTGACGCCGAGATCAAAGAGGGCGTTTTTGTTGGCCCCCAGATCAGACATGTTATGAGTGACGAGCGGTTTGAAGATCTGGAAAAAATCGCCTGGAAAGCCTTCAAAGACGTTGTTGACATTTTTCTGCCCCAAACTCCATTCGGCTGGTAGACAAACGTCTCAAAGCGTACAAGACAATGAAGTGCAACATGTCACGCAAGATTCATTTCCTCCGCTCACACTCGGACTTCTTCCCCGCAAATCTCGGTGCTGTCAGTGACGAACACGGTGAAAGGTTTCACCAGGACATTGCTACGATGGAGAAACGACACCAGGGCGACTGGAATCCGTCAGTGCTTGCTGACTGCTGTTGGACACTGCAACGTGATGCGCCAGACACTGAATACAAAAGAATAGCCAATCACATCATGTATGTGGAAGAGGGTAGATAGGGCTTGCTTCTGAGTGTGTTATGTTACTCCTGACAAAGCAGTTTGAAAAGATGTAGTTAGCTAGCGTCAGATGTCTTGTAGGAAGCACCTTCACCCTTCCTGGCTGGTAGCTGTCACATACTGCCAACTGACCAAAAATGATATGAAGTACCAATGTTTTATTCCTTCCATATTCAAAGACCGAAGATTTTTCTAATCGTTGTTCTCCCTTTTTCCTTTCATTGCCTCAAAATATATATTTGTCCCAGCTGTCAGAATTTCTAATCGAACGTTATCTTCAATTTCTCACCGAAGAGCAGCTTCCTTTAATCCATGAAACAAGCTCGCCTTCATCCACCCTCACACGCTACACATAAGTGGATATTTGTCAGGACATGAAGAAGCATGAAGAGAAAAGCTAACAGGGAATTTTCCCACTGACCCATGCTAAGCCTCTTCTGAACGTTCCCTCATGAATGAAATGACTCTTCACCTGTGAGGCATTATGGGACGACGCTCTCTGCTCCTGCCGTGACTGTTCATGAACAGAGCGAATCCTCGCCGATTCCTCTCGCCCGTCAGCGCGCACCGGGTGAGAAATGGATCCAGTTTATTTCGAAGCTTGTAATATCTTCAGGGGTAAGTGCTCCCTGGAGGGGTAAGAGCGCTATATTAAAACTGTCCATCGTCAGGATGGTCACGTCTACAGCTCCTTCATACCGCCTCCAGGCAAAGAAACTGTGGAGAAGTGAGAGGCAGGACTGAGAGAGAGAGAGAGAGAGAGAGAGAGAGAGAGAGAGAGAGAGAGAAAAGTGTCTGTAAGACAGTCAAATGTATCCATCACCATCAGTATGAAAAGCGAACCAGACAAGATAAACATGATAAAGGATTAATGTGTAATAACCGGCACAAGCTTCGAATCTGGAGTTGGATTTCTGGGTTAAAGCAAAACATTTTCCCCGTCCAACAGGAACACAACAATGAACAGTGACTTGAAAGCAGTGCTGGTTTTAATAGAAACATTGACATCGCATCAAAATGATAATTTCCATGACAGTAGGCTTTTGTTCAGCTTGTTTAGTTACATATACACTCTTTGGAGAAAAAAAAAATGAGGCAAACCCAGTATTGCAAAATATTAAGCTTTTAATGGTGTCAAGAAAAATCACCGGGCAGAAAATGAACAGGAAGTAAAAAAACGCTGGTCGTTGCTGAAACTGTCGGGGGGGAAAAGCTGGAAACAGGGACGTTCACTTACACAGTCTTCTGGTGCGCAAAGAGAAAATCAGGAAAAGATTGAAATGTTTAAATGATATAAAATTGAAACTAACTCGTCTGGGGGTTCAAAATGTTCCAAAATCTGTTCAGTTTGAAGACTTTAACATCGAATGGAACAACATGGACTCGTCTTTGTGTAAAACGCCGTCTGCAGGTTTACCCACAAGCCTTCAACGTTTAAAGGGAATCGATGGAAAAGCTGCACCGCACCGATTTACTTTATCTCTCTGTTTCATTCTTGCTCATTTTCCTGACCAATGATTTGCTGTTGAGACCGTTAACATTTTAATTCTTTGCATTATTAGCTTTGAATCATTTTTTCTGCCCAGGAGTGTATCCGAACTCATGAGTCATGACACACATGTGACATAAATTTGTGTTATGACCCTTTTCAGGCTGGCTTATGTTAGAACATTATGATGAATGCTCAGTAGCTCAGTGTGTGTTTGGTACATCAGTACACACTCTGGTAATGATTATAGCTTGCCAAGTAAAGGTTAATTATAAAAGTGAGCACTTCTGAAAGATGCTCTCCTGAACACTGACATGAAAAGCAACTTCACAACACTTTTACCTGGTGAAAGTCCTAACACTGAAAACTGTTTCACTGTATTATTATTATTTTTGTTTGTTTGTTTGTTTGTTTGTTCTCTTATGTGTAAAGTGTGTTTCTTATTTCTGCTGATTGTCCCACCCACACCTCACTTTCTAATTATTATTACCGTTAAAATGATTTGTATAACGTTATATATAGAATCTGAGAGAGGAGAAGGGGGCGGGGCTTACAGGGAGTTTCAGTTAGTAAAGACAATGCAGCTGTCAATCATTCCACACTCATGGGTCATGTGATATTTTTTTTTTCTTTTTTTGGGAAAAAAGCTCCTCGTGTGGTTCTGATATCAATATGCATAGCTACTATGCTATGAACATTCATAAAGGTTGGCCGGACTGTGAGTGTAATAATAAATAATAAATTATCAATCATTTTCATATAACAAATCTCCAGTTATGCAACAATACACGTGTTAATGAATAAATACTAATGCGCAGCGAATACCCTCATTTTAGCTTCATTTAACAAATAACTGAGCCTTAATTAATTAACATGCTATGTGTGTTTAGCAGCATTATTTTTGCGACAGTCGGGTGGTGTCCTTTCGGTATTCCTGTTGCATGTATTAATGCTTCGGGGTTTTCTCTTCACAGCTTGTGATTACTGGAAAAGGTGAAGTAAACACAATTTTGTGAAATGCTGTCACGGATCTTTTCATAGCATGGACTTCGCTCTTCCACTGCTTTTCCGCTGCCTGCGTCATCAGACACGCTGTCCTGAAAACAGAACACAGAAGCTAGCATTAGGAAAGCAATTCTCACACGTTACAGCCTTGAAGCAACATGACAATGCGTGTTGATTTGAGATAATGAAATTAAGAGATCCATTCACCTCTCAAATGTAGGCAATTATTTGCCTTCCGGCCGATTTAATCATACGACGCGGCCTAAACGGAGGCTCGAGTCATTCGTATCTCTTCAGCACCAGTCCATATTTTAAAGGAAATTTAAAGCCGTGGTTTCGCAGAATGGCGAGGCAGGTGGGTAGCATGGCAGGGGCATATGGTAGCCTTTCTCCACCATCTGTGCTACACGGCCCGTCCCTCGCCGATGATGGAGTGTGCAAATTCTTGGCAGATCTTCCAAATGATCTGTGGGCTGTGGAGAATAAACTCATTCCCTCTCCTTTGTAGCCTGTCCTTTTGTTGTTGTAAATAACCCTCTATCCATCACTATGATGCATTGCCGAGTGCTCCTCAAATACCACTCGGCCTGAGCGGCGACAGTTGGCACCCCTCGCTATTACTCGCCAACAAACCCCGAAAGAAGAGAAGCGCTCTCTGTTCCCCCTGTTTCATCCCTCTATCATGAATAGAAGTTCATCAGGGGATGCCAGGCTTGGCTGTGTTACGCTGGCCTTTGAAATGTCCAACAGAAGGCGTGAGCTGAAAGAGTTTTTTTCATTCATCCAGAAGCAAAAAAGGTCACAAGTTCTCTCTTGTGTGTCTAAATAAGGTACTTTATGTTCTGGTTTTGGTCGACATATTTTTGCGGAAAACCCAAGCAACATTTTTTTTTTCTTTTCCCAAAATGAATTTACAAAAGTGCGTGGACACCTGGACCCCATGCGTGGTTCTTCTCCAACCTGTTGCCCCAAATTGTAAACACACAATTTTTATAAAATGGCTTTGTTTGCTGTAGCGTTACAGTTTCCCTTCACTGGAACTAAAGGTTCCAAACCTGGTCCAGCATGACGACGCGCCTGTGCACGAAGCCAGCTCCAGGAAGACATTGCTTGCCAAGGTTGGAGTGGAAGAACTCGAGAGCCCTGACCTCAACCCCACTGAACACCTTTGGGAAGAACTGGAACTCCGAGTGCTCCCTAAGAGTAGAGGTTACTACAACAGAAAAGACAGATTAAATCAGGAAAGGGTTTTTCAAAAAGCACATATGGAATTGAGGTTCAGCTATCCATAAATTTATCCATATAATATAAATGCAGTAGCACTTCTATATAGCCTATACATAGTACAAGAATTTTAGAGTGTGAGGGGTCGATGTGTAATAACGTATACCTTGATTACAGTATATTAAGGAAAAGGATCAGGGTTGAAGGGGCGGAGCTAATTCCTGAGCCTTAAATTGAAATGAATGCAGAAGCCTGAAATGAGGAAACTAGCCCCAGCCATTATGTAGCAATATTGTTTCAAGTATTATTTAATTACTAATATTGCAGGTCTAAAATAATTTTTTTCTAATTACATTTCTGTATAATTAAAGATCTGTTTAAATGATTTTTTTTCAGTAAAATACATTTTAAGTAGGATATCACACCCTGTTTAGTATTTAGTATACAGTGCACGGTTTTGAGAGGTTTGACTTGTTTATGTTTAAATAAGTAGCAGAGAATTTCTCGTATGCTTATGAAATCCCACAATGCACTGCGGGAATGTAATGTACCTTATGTGGTATAAAATCCCCAAAATGCACCACAGAGTTTGTAGTAAATATGAAGTATTGTGCTTAGTTCTTCGTCTTCTTCTTATTATTATTATTATTACTGAACAGTCCATTAATGTTATGAACAATATGCTGAGGACATTTTGTTCTGATTATAGGACCATTTTCCAAAACGTTCGGACGGTGTGTAGAAAAATGGAGTGCAATGACTTGCAAATCACGTGAACCTATATTTAAGTGAAAACAGAACAAAGGCAACATAGCAAATGCGACATTTTATTGCTTTATGAAAAATATATGCGCATTTTAAATTTGATGCCAGCGTTGAGCATATATTTTCCAGAAAAAAACAATACAATTGTTTGTATTGTTTGTATAAATGACACCCGACCGCATCAACATCATCTGTTCAAATGAAAAGAAATTGCTCATGATGTGAACATTGAACATTCGCAGACGTTCCTGTCATGACTTCCCCGTCTTTGTGTGAGTTGTTGCTTTTGCGTTCCGTCTCTCTTTGCTACGACCATGCTCCTTTGTTTTACTTTCATTGGTTTGTTTCCCTAATGTGTGCACCTGTTCCACGTCAAACCTCGGTTTTCTCCGTTCCAGGTCTTCCTGAGTGTGCGGTGTAGCTCTGAGTGCTGATTCTCTATGCATTATTTCTAGATTTCTGACTTGTATTATTGTTTCTGAATAGGTATTATCCTTCTGTGATGTTATCTACGTTTGTTCAGATGACACTGCTAAAGACTATGAATTCTCGATTGCCCAATAGAAGCGTCACGCTGAGTTTACGCACTTGTGTAAACGAATGTAAACGAATAACCTGCTGTTCATGCGGCCGGCTCACACCGCTACCACGTCTATAATTATTTTCCTATAACAGCACGTCCCGAGAGTTTTAATTCTTAAATAACACGGACGTTCTTTTACCCCGCTTCAAAAACCAAACTACCTGTAGTGTTAACAGGCTGCTGCATTACCCAAATACATAAAGAAAGCTGGTGCTAAAGATGACGGACCGTTGCAGCTTCTACTCCACCAAAATTGAGCTGTCACTCCAAACCTCAGTAGCCACTGAGGAGCCAATGGGGGATTAGTGACTCATGATTCTACTGTCAAATTTACTCCATCTCTTATTTATAGTTCCACCTGTGCATGCACACCTGGCACCAAGAGGATCCCTAAAAGCATGGGGAAGCCTTTTGGGGCCTCATTTCCATATTCAGCCATAGACATGTATTTTAAGATGCATTTTACATTTGTATTGCCATAAAATCAAACACGGCATGGCCAATGGCAACGTGAAGATAAAGAAGGTAAGATTACGTCCAAGGAAGCTCTGACTTTCATGGAACATATCTAATTTGATCATCTCATGCACCTTTTGTAATATTTTTAACCAAACTCTTTCACAGCAGGCTGTAGTGATTTCTTGCGCATCCCTTTTCCATCTTCCATTAGCGCTAATGCTTCCCAATGGAGCAAACAGAACCGTTTTATCACCATTTTATCATCCTTCACCTTTCCAAAACCTAATCATGTTTTAATTTTTCGGATTTGCCCAGCCAGCTCTTGCTCCGTATAGCGCTTACCTCCGACCTGCCTTCTCTTGCGTGATGAATCTAATAAGAGCCCTAGGAGTCACCCTGCCTTTCGTACTATGGGCTAATCAAAGTTATTTATGAGGAACCGCAAGCTATTATTTTAACAGTAGGTTGCTAGAGGAGTGCAGATTGTGACTGACTTCTTCTCCTCAGGTAGATCAGTGGCATATCAGGCTAATGCTGGCATCAATCTAGCAGTAATTCAGCCATTAGGACAAGCACTGGGGTATAGCTGGAGTTGATTTTGTATCTGGATTTTGATTTGGCTTTGTTTCAATGAAACTAACCGTCGAGTTGGTGTGTAAAAAACGTGTTGTTCCATGCCTGAATGCAGAATTTACGTAAACACAATGGCTATACTGCGTATGATCACTTTAATTAAATGACAACTTAGAATTAAATAGAATTCAAAGTTTTTAGCTAGCTATACAGCGTAAACATGATGTTATCGGGGAACGAGCGACGACAAATTGGATTGTAGCAGAACATCCCGTGATCCTTTACTACAGATTACCATTATGTATTTATTAATGAACGACACATTGTGCTCGTTATCCTACGTCATGTTTAATGTTGTGGAATATCTACGAAACACCAACGTCCCTTCCTGTTATTGCTTAAATTAGAGCAGTTATAATTGACCACGTTTTGCCCTCTCACGAAGTTAATAAGACAAAAAAATAATAAAATGCGCAGTTTGTCATGTTTCAGAGACACCACAATCCGCAAACTCCTCCGCCTTGGAGACTTTCCCAGGGCGGAAAACGTTTTGTCTGTTACGAAGCACTGACACTGGAGACTCCTTCTGTAATTGCTAAATTATCTTCCCCTTACAGAAGGCGTCACCATATTCACAAGTGTTTTTGCTAGACAACGACATATTTTCATTAGTTTATGATTAGCCCTAGATTATGTACATCATCTACCACACAAGTCCCTACCAATGAGTTGTTACTATGGAAACAACCCAAGAATGCAACAGCGCTGTGTTATTAAATTCGTTGAAGTTGCATAGGTTTGGATGTTCAAGTTATTCCGTAGGAAATGATCTAAAAATTATTGTTTTGTACAGCTTAAGAGCAGGTATTACATCACACTGTACCATATTAATTATTTCCGATACTTACTGTAGGTGTGTGAACTGGTTAATGTATAAATAAGCAAAGAAATAAAGTCAGCACACATTTGAGCTGAACGCTTCGTGATCATTCCTGTTAAAGTAAATGACTGAACAGGGCACAACGTGTGCAGACTTTATTTTTTTTTCACTTGTTTTATCCTGACAGCCTTTTCATTTCATTTCAAATCACCATCTGCCTTATTTCCCCCGTGCTCTGCCGAACGGTGTAGTTTATTTAAGACAGGAAGCCGCTCACAAAGTACAATCTTCGCTTACTATTACGCTTCCTGTGAGCGCCGCGAGCAGGAGCCGTGTGACGAGTTGTTTATGTTGCCAGGGAGACGCAGCTGCCAATCAGCATGAGAACTGACACACCTACACTGGAGAAAATAGGACATTTTGTAACTTTCTGGTATAATTAAATCGTCACTAGACACATATATTTCGTGAATTTAACATCGGTAAATTCTTAGTCACTGACAGATCTTTAGTATCGCAAAGAGTTATTAACATTTAAGACAGTGTTGGCAGGAGCTTTAAGTATTATTCATGTCAGTCTTCTGTCATGGTGAAACTGCATGTGTCATTACTGTCAAAACCACTGTAATTAGCATCCCTGCTATTACTGAAGTAGTTTCAACTTTAGTTCTACAAGTTATTGGCTCCTAAAACTGTAAACTGTTTTAAAGCTAGCACTTGTTTCTTCGCTTAGATGCATTATTTAAGTGAGAAGTTATGATAAAAGAAGAACAAACTATCTATCTATCTATCGAGTCATGACACAAAAAAATGCACACACACTTCAGGAAAAGAAAAAGTTATATAAATATTTTAATACTAAATTTATTCAGACATCATGAGATTAATACAAGTTACCTTTGGCCTCTACAGTTACAAG
>JAQQZR010000014.1:14242304-14262635 GCA_030068235.1 Notoglanidium macrostoma
CTGTGGTGGACTGGCGACCTGCCCAGGGTGTACCCCGCCTCTCACCCCAAGATGCTGGGATTGGCTCCGGCTTCCCCAGATGGATAAAGCGCTATAGATAATGAATGGATGGATGGATGGATATTGGGCTTTCAATAATTTCTTTGAGCTGTTCTCCTTCTGGGAAAGAATGATTGTGCACCAACTTCTTGTTTATATGTTGTATAGGTTTTAATGTATGTGTTTTTTTTAATCGATACAGAACACCTCATATTTTGGTTAAATGTCCCTTAGCAAGGTTCACCTTGACCAGACACCAAATTGGTAGCCATCAACAAGCTTCTGGCAGAATTCTGGTTGGATATTTGACCACCCTTCTTGGCAGAATTGGTAGAGTTCAATTAAATTTGTGTTTCCTGGCACACACCCGACTTTTAAGCACAGTCCGCATTTTTTCATTAGGGTTGAGGTCAGTACTCGTTTTAAGCTTGATGATAGACTGATTTATCCATTCTACAACCAGCTGTGACGTGTGTTTGGGGTCATTGTCCTGTCGAAACACCCGATTGTGTCCGAGTTTCGACCGGTTTGAGGTTCTGCTGAATAATTCTGAGGTTTTTCATTATTCCATCCACTTTGCAGTTTCACTGGCAGCAAACCAGAGCCAGAGCATGATGCTACCACCACCATGCTTAAGAGTTAGTACCGGGTTCCTCTGCACCTCTGCTCATTGTGGCCAAACAACTCAATCTTTGTCCCGTCTGACCATAAAAATGTCCTCCAGAAGGCTTTTTCTTTGTCCATGTTGTCACAGCTGCAAACTTTAGTTAAGAACTATAGACAGTGTTCCAGCAGCTTCCAGTTCATGGCAGACCTGTACCTTTTTTAATTACTAGTTCAGCTTCATTTCTCAGTCCTTCATACCATTGTGCATTGTGGGGGGGGGAGGTTTGGTTTTTTTACAAACACTATGTGCTCAGCTTCACAAAAGTCACAAAATAATCTGCTATAAATTGTTTAACAGCAAATTATCTGATGTAGATGCCAACAGTGAAATTTTAAATTTATGTAGTTGTATCTTATATTCATAACACAGCCCTGCTAGCTCATGAAGTAATGACTCAAACCTAGCGTAGAACATTAAAGTAATAAAATGGGAGAAAAATTGGATATGTAGAGTATTATATCGCAGACCATTTTATAGTGCACTTGTATAGGAAGCATCTGAGATTCAGCCAGTGCCTATATTGCTATGATCCTCGCACTAGAATATAAACCAGGGAAGCAGGAGCACCTATCACGATTGAGAGAATCCAGAATAAAGCCCAGAGCCAGATGATAATTGATTTATGACCAGGTTTTTTTTTTGTTTGTTTTGGTTTTTTTTAGGTCCATTTCCTGAATGATTCCACTCATGAAACATTTAACAGCTGTTTGACGCAAATGAAAGTTTGGCGCAGTTCCAGTGATTGAAAGTTTATATTTACGCCTGTCAGTGTTTGTAAAATCTGAGTTGTGAGTATTTGAAATGTTCCTATGTTAAAGATAAAAGTGCATATTTGCATGTTTTCGTATTGTTCTCTGGAGGGAAGCCAGGCCATGATTAACTCGAGGGCTACGGCTAATGATGGAAGAAACAATATTTGCGTTTACTGAAGTGGTAAATGCTATAATGCTTCATTTTGCAAATTGTATTATTCTAGTAGCGCATTACTGCATGCTATTTATCATGATGAGATGTATATGGTGTGCATTTTGGATGTGTCATTTATTGGGTTTGTATCGAATATATCAAGTCTTTTTGCGCTAAATTTTTTTATTTATTTATTTTTTTTTGGTCAAGTTAGATTTTTGTAATCCACAAACTTCCTTTTCAAGCTTATTTTTAATTCTTGGCTCATCCTCTCATGCTGTCCTGTGCATTATGCTAATTTCCTGCAGCCGTGGCAGCCTCCCTGATCCTCATCGATGACAGAAAGTGATGCTTCACACAACAGTATCTGCGTTTTGATTAATCGTGGTGGTTTAGGACTCGTGCCAACCGAATCACAGCAAAGATGCTTATAGTGTAATAACTAGCAGCGGCCCTGATCTAAAGGTTAAATACCCATTTAGAAATAATACAGAACCAAGGAGGGAAGGCTAAGAGAAGTGGAGCGAGCAAGGCTGTACAGTCTGTAAGTGTAATGGGGCATGGGGTCTTATTTAACATAAAAGCACTTATGTAAGTCGCTCTGGCTAAGGGCGTCTACCCTATGCCATAAATGTAAATGTAAATTTAAGACAACAAACTGACAGCACTAATACGCACATCAGAGTAGCCAATTAACCTGTCTCAAATCCTTGATTAGTTTCATTTTAGGTGTATATGCAGATCATATAAAGCAAATAACTGATCAGTAAAACCTCTTTAAAGCATCATACCACAGCGTTTACTGTATTCTCGAATCTGATTGGTCAGAAGCTTTGACCGTAGTGTGGCTGGTTTCTATCCATGCGCGTGTTCTAATCCGTTACTGTTTCTATAGTAACAACTCGTTGGCAGTATAATAATAAAAAAATGTGTTTAATAACACAATATTATTATAATCGCTATCATTTTTAGTATAATTGTTCATTCTCTGTGAGGAGTTTATTTAGCATTTATGGAAGGAGTGTCAGCACTTTGTAACAGTCATGGGATGTAAATGTGAACATAAATGGATAAAAAAAAAACATTACATTATATCTAAACTGTAAGTGTGAACATAAATGGATTAAACGTATATGATGTTATTTATTATGAAATCAAACACATTGTGTAAATGGAATAAAGCACATGCAGTTATAGGAAAATCATCAGCTTTGAGATGGTAACAGGAACTCTGCCTTGCGTCAGGGTGCCACTGTTGATTACTTTCGTACAACAGCACACCGCTGAGCGGTTCATGGTCCACATGCTGCGACTCCAGATTGCCCGACCATGTCATCATCAGCTTTTTACCTTTTGTCTCTCTAAATTTTTGTATGGAACACACCCTCCTTGCCAAGCTTCATCTTTTCATCTTTTTCATCCCCTTCTCCCTGCAGCGCTATGAAGGCAAGGGCATAAAGGACACGGACACAGATGGGTAGAGGAGCCCCAGGAGACATGACTCAGATCTTGAGAAGCTGCACAGGAATGTGTACGGATCCCTGCAGCGCTGCATGAGTGTGTAAGTGTGTGGTGTGTGTGTTCGGTGTGTGATGTTTGTGAATGAGCAGATACATGCCTATCAAGGCCACAGAAGGGTTTCCCGGCTGCTGAATTATGAATGACTTTCCTTTTTGTTTCTCTGTCCATCCTGCGCTCTGCATTTTGTTTTGTTGTCTTACAGGGATTCGGATTTATCCGTAGACGAAAGACAGACTTTAGCCTGGCCTGGCAAACAGAGTGGTTGGGGATTGCTTTAAGGTAGAGAAGCAAAAGTGGCCATGTAATGCCTGGTTTATGCTTTATCAAAGTGCTTCAGCTAAAAGCCCAGAGCATTTATAAGAGGATGTTAGCTGTCCATCAAATGAGGAGATGGGGGAAGTAAATCCAAGACCTAACTGTTGCTGTGATTTTGACGATTTTAAGATATGAAGAAATCCTTATGACCTCAAGTGAGAAAAATGAACACTTGTACCATATAATGCGAAACATTTATTTAAAATTCACGTATTACCATAGTACAGTTTTAAACACTTTCAAACACTTCACTATATGCTGTAGAATGAACATCTTGTTGGTACTTTATTTAATCTTTTCATATTTTGTTTTACTAACAATTCTGTTTCTAGCAATGTACACGAGCTTTAGGCCTAGTTTATAGTCTCCTGAATGAGACACGTCACTCTGACGTCAGCCACGCGTCCTGGTTGCAAAAGGAACCTGTGGTGATTTATAAAGGGGCCACCCTTCCCAGAATCCTCTGTGTCAAACGAGTCACCATTTTCAATGCCATCCATATTCCAAAACAATCCAGAACAATCTGGTGACGTCCTAGCCCATAGATTTTATATTGTAGAACGAAATGGAACATATTTTGTCATGTGACCTATATTTTAAATTCTTTCGACTGAGCCATTCTGTTTTCCATGGTTATTCTGTATGCAATGGCATAAGCTGAATAAAACACTTTAGGATGGGATATTATTGGAAAATAATCAACTTCAGCATGGAGACAGTGACTCTGTTTCATCACACAACCATATCATTGATTATTTTCCTATAGCAGCATGCCCTTTGTTCAAAAGGTGCTTGAGTTGCTTCCTGCAGACTCACTGTGACAGAGCATTTAATAGCAGTGAGATTTGCAACTCCACAATGGAAATCTGTGGCTCCTGTCCACATCTCTCTCTCGTCAACAGCCCTGAAAATGATGCAACAGCGAGAAAGCTCCATGGGTTTCCTGGTGGATACGCTGGCATTCAAAACAACACCCTGGGACTGGTGGACAAAAAAAAACTTGAAGCTGGTAAATAAAAGCTGGAACAAAACACAACCGGCTGTAAAATGCAAGCTTCCGCTTAAATTCATTCAAAGAGCTTTATAAATGTGTAATTGGGAATAAAACCCAATCAGATACAATAAAGCGCCATTCATTTGGTTAAATGACAATTTACAGAAGTACGGTAACCTTTCGCCGAAGTGTGTGTGCCCCTCAAGCACACTCAAAACAATGGAATTAACGGAAATCGTGATAGCAGGCATGATATTTTCAAAGGTCATGGCGTATTTTGTTCGCCCAGTTGTTTTCATGGCTTCATCGATAAAAAGGTTGTACTTGTCAGTGATAACAAATCAGCAGACGGATCAGCAGGTGGCATGCCATTTGGCTTTCACTCAATCAGCAACGTTGTGATGAAGTTCTGGTCAACACAGTCCGATCCACACAGCAAATTATCTAGCCAACATGGACTAACAAAGCTCGGCTGTCAATCAGATCTGACGATAAAACGTTCCGGAAAGTTCTCCAGAGCAGTAGAATGGGAGGTAGTGAAAATGGACTCAGGCTTAATTGGCGATTATGGAAATTGAAACTCAAAGTTGCAAATTGCTTGTCATTTCCAAAAGGTAGGCAGAGAATAATTTAGCCATTCAGAGCAAGAGCAAAATCCATTCTTCCACCATTCCACTTCTCATTTGCGCTGTACATGGTGTTGCGTAGTCTCTTGATGTGTCAACTGTGACACAAATGTCAACGTTAGACTCCAAGTAACAAATCAAACTTGGTGTGTGGTTATAGGAAAATAGGGTTGTGTGATGGAGCCTAATGCACAGCAGAGTTACAGTTATTTTCCACAAACCACACATTATCAAGTGTTTTATTACTACTTAGCATCTAACATTTTGACATTTGTGTCAGTGATGATATCAGCAAGAGGATACACAACAACAAGTATGGTGCAAATGAAAATTTGTGACGCTGCAATTTGTCAGCACTTACATCCATCCATCCAGTTGCTATTTATATAGCTTATCCGTCGGGGTCACAGGAAAGCGTGAGCTAATCCCAGCTGACTCCAGGTGAGAGGATACACCAAGGATAGCAAAACCTTTTTCTATGGGCAAACCCTGCTAATTGAGCAGAACTACCCCATGTGAATGATCTGCCCTTGCATGGTTAGCATTAGCTGGCTAGCCTGGGAAGATAACTATTGTCAGCACCTCTGTGCTAACAAGAATCAACAGTCCCTAAACACAGACCTTTCAAGGCGGGAATGTTGTGCCTTTGTTGTACCTCGCCGTTCTGTGTAAAAAGCCCGAATATGAAATTGGAGGTCTGTTTGTTCTGCTTCAGAGCTGAAAGGATTGGCAGCCACTGAGACAGAATCAACATGTGTGGAAAAGGGACAGCCGGCATTGTGGGACAGGTGTGTGAGGTTTTGACATTGACGTTCTTCTTTCTAAGACCAGAGTGACGTTTTTTTTCACGCCTTTTTGCCTCAGATTGCTTCCCACTTCTCTTCAATTTCTCCTCCAACATATTACCGATCGCACAAAAGTGATGCCCGGCATCTTTGATCGCATTTGAAGAGTGATATAAATGTGCACGGCTAGCAAAAGCACCTCAACACTCAATTCACCCGCCGTCATTGTTTTGAAAGCAACACCGGTATGATCCGGGTATTCATATTTCCGTGGTCATTCCTGTTAGGGCTTTCAAAAAAATGGAAAAATATGATGTTGTTATAAAGATTTAAGTGTGCTTGTGGCTGGTCTGAACTGCTCTTCAATCTGTCATGTTTCAGTTACTCCAATGAACTTTTTTACACATTTTTCGGTTCACAGAGTTCTGCACAGGTATTATATTTTTTCTGCATGGGAGCATCATCAGAAGTATGCATCAACGCTGCAGTTAAATGCACAAACTGGATGCATCTAGTGCTTGTGTAAGAGTGCGGCAGGGTTGTGTTAGACAATATAATTTAAAATGAGATGTGTGATTTTGAGTTGTATTTTAGCAATAGCGCCACATGTGTCACCACACGATAACCTCCACAGAACCTGCAACTTTCATGGCGAGCATTATTTGATAAACAGACGTACAGTCAACCAGGAAAAAGATCCTGGGTTCAGATTGGTAGCTGAGCAGTGATGTGATGTTCATTGAAAAGGCTCTATAAATCTCTCTCTCACTGGTAAGTTATGGTACTGAGCATTTCTGACCCCATGTTGCAGATATTGCAGACCTTCAGCACCACATTACATCCATTAAAGAGATTGATGAGGCATGTGGTGCATGTCGAGCATGTTTCCAAATGTACTTGACATTTGAACATGCATCAATAATGCCATCTATGAATATCATACGCCTCAGTCTACCGTAGCCTTTCTCCCACCTTTTGCACCAGCAAAACATTTTTGTACGAGCTAATGAGTCTCTTTGCTGAACTAATAAAATTCAGTGACTAACATGATCTCGTTTTCCAGTCTGCGTGTATTGATTTCTACTATCTTATTAACAGATGATCTCCGATGAACACCACTAACCATGTGGCTGCTTATTTGATGCGTTATAGCCATTTGGGAGTGGATCAAGGTGTGTAGAAGAAGCCATAGGCTATGGCTTCATGATGTAAGCTTAGAGAAAAAGTGTTTGCTATGCATGTAAGGTCATTAACACATGTCTTTGCATGCTTTGGATAATTACAGTAGTGATGGAAAAATGTTGCTTATAATAGCTTTCTCTTCCATAGTGGCATGATCATAAGGATCTAGTGGTTCAAGCTGATCACTCTTTACAACCGTGGTGAGCTGAAAAGCATCTCAGAACACACAACACAATGGCCCTTGAGGCACGCATTGGGATCCAAGTGTATTATGACGCAAACATGATCACGATGTTATGACATCATATCGCTTAAACCTTAAAGGTTCTATCTTAGAATTTTGTAATATTAAGGTATTAAGTCAAAATGTTTCATTTATATTATTAAGCAATATTTTGGTGCGGCTCAGTGGAATGGAAATTACATATTTATAACTTTGTCTCGGTTTGCTTTCCGCTGGGGAAAAGATACGCCAAAACGATTCGGATTCACTCTTCTCGGCTGCAGATGCTGGTTTTATGGACGCTGTATACAAGCAGCCAGCAGAAACATACACGTCTCTGTCTCACTCTTACAATGGGAATCTGACTCGCCTTCTCTGGCCTGTCAATTAGTGTGAGTGAAAGAGTGTATGTGTGTGTATGTGTGTGTGTGTGGCTCAGTAGCATTTGAGACACTGCACACATTAGCTACATGGCAGAAAACAAGCATTCCGCGGTCTAAATTTGGAAAATTTGCAATCCAGAAGGCAGGCTTGCAGAACGCCAGAAACCTCACATCCGCACAATAACATAAATTATTACAGAGGATATTAAAGGATATTAAAGTTTTGGCCAAATAAATTATTCACAGTTTTCCCCCGACCACAAATGCAGTCAATCAGCCAAAACATATTTACTGTCTTTAGTAGCTAAAGAAGTAGCGAAGTCTCGTCCAAATTTATTTATTTTGTTAAATTTTTTTTTTCTTCTAAGCACATCCAGTTCCTCAGTGATGTCACACAGAGAACATTAACACACTGATGTACTTCCTGTTTTCAAATCTGCTTCCCAAAATGCTCCTTACCTCTGTTTTAAAACGTTTCCATGTTTTCACTGCTAAGAATTTCCACACTCTACTTAATATTCTCTATATTTATCTTTCCAGACAGAATTTCGTTGTCTTGAATGTTGCCATACAAGATACAGACAAGATGAGTTTTGCTTCTCTGATGTGTGTTGCGATATTTCCGCTTAATATTCATTATGAGCTCTACCTCTTCTTACACACTAGCGGCAGCACCAGAGGAAGCAGCATACAGAGCACGAAGGCTGCGTCTGGGAACCTAACTCCCTCGAAGCGTGCTTACTTAATAGTCCGAAAAGTTATGCTAATCAGAAGGAAGTGTTATTTTCACACTACCCAGAATCCTGTAGTGTAGGCCATCCGAAGCTGGTTACCATAAACCACCATGTATACGTGCACTCAAGTTTCCTCTTCGTCTGTGGGCTGGGCCTGATATAAGTCACGCACTTGTCTAAAAACAATTCAGATGCCCTTCACGTGTTGTGCTGGTAGTGGTGTAACCAGAAACTAAGTTCAGTAGGGACGATGCGGAAACATACAAAATAAACTCACGATTAGGGTGGTGCCGGGGGTTAGCACCGTTGCCTCACAGCAAGGAGATTCTGGGACCTTCCTGTGAGGAGTTTGCATGTTCCCTTCAGCAGTGGGTTTCTTCTGGGTGCTCTGGTTTCCTCCCGTAGCCCAAATACATCCAGGTTAGATCAACAGGCTACTCTAAATTGCCCATAGGTGTGATGGGGGGTTTATTGTTAGTGCTGTTGCCTTGGCAATGCACATCCGTGAATTCGCAGGGGCGGAGCTTTTGAAGGGAGGCGTGTATTTGTTTGGCGTTTGAGTCCAAATATCAACAATCTTTCTCCGGAATCAACGACTGCACCTTTAAGGCACAATCTACCATCAAATAATCTTTCTGCATTAATAACATTATCAGGAAGTACAGTCATGACAGTGAAAATGATTCAAAGAATGTGTAAATAATAGGAGAAACACCATCTATTAAGAATCTTTATCTACTTTTTGTGTTGATATTGCAGTGGTTCGAGTGGCCTGTAACAGATATGTCTCGTATCGGGGCTTCAGTGTATCGTCTCATGCGTAGTACCTCTAGTAATGATGAACATGTTTATCCATGCGGTCGGCATTTGAGTATGAATTCATAATATCAATAATTAATGAATGATAAAGCGCTGACTCCTTCTTCTTGTTCTTCTTCTCTCTCTATGGTGCTCTCTGGTGTATCGAGGAGAAGATTGGTGTTCACCCCAAAGGTTAGTGACCTGCATTATCACGTTTCATGCTGAAGACTTCTGAGCCCACTTGACCTCCTGAAGATCAATAATCAGCGAGTGATAAAAATGTTAGTCTGTTAAAACACATTTCCTATTTATTTGTCATTGTTGTCTGAATGGGTGCCATTTATGGCATATTTTTTTATTATGAATCAGTTTACTAATTATGTTTAAAATTCATATGCAATGTTGACTTTTTATAATTATAAGATTTTATTGGTGGGCAGGGGATTTTTTTTTGTTGTTGTTATTACCAAGTTCACCAGACTCTTAGAAGACTTTTGGTTTTCCGTCTGAACGTCAGATGGTGTCTATTGGCAAAAAAAAAAAAAAAAGTGCTTTATGTAGGTTATACAATATTATAATTATAATTATAATATACAGTATTACGTTCTATCCATTGTAGTGAGCATAAATATATATAGTGACTGAGAAGCTGTTTGAGATTGTCTACTTTAAAAATAAATAAATAAATAAAGATTTGTGTGTGTGTACAAGTACAATTTCAGATAAGGGGGTTCTTTAGGGGTTTATTGGATAAGCAAGGGTTCTTCGCATCCTAAAAAGTTTGTCCAATTTGACCAATGGTTTTCTGATAAGGAAATAGGGATTTTACGTATAACCTTTCAGGGTTTTCCCAGAGAGACAAACCCGAAGAAACCTTGGTGGATTTTTCTAGGGTAGTGTAAGTAATGTAAAATCAAGTTACTTAGAAAATAGTCCTGTGGGTAGATAAATAAATAAATAAATCTGCAGTTAAAAATAAATCGCAGTAGAATGATAGCATTTCCTTCCTGTGATTATCTCTACTCGACATCACCTTCCGTTATAGTCATAGATACACACAAAGTCACATATACGTAAAGTTTCTCTGTGGCTTATTACTAATCGTGTATATTTGTTCTCTAATCTGTACATAAATATATTAAAAGCAACTTCTTCGTTTCCTATCTTACTTAGCTGAAGAACTCCACGTTTCTTCGACATCGTTTATAAGTGCATGCATTTTAACTGCGCTCAAAGGAGCATCAGTAGTAAAGCTGGCTTAATTTGATTTGTTCAGTGGCAGGACCTGTAATAGATCTGAAGGACCAATTAGTATGATATGCATATTCATGTCTGTAATCTGCATATTTACTGTACATCGCTACGGTAAAGGCATTAGTATTCACAGCAACAATGCACAACACACAGAGGGATGGAGCTGATGCCGAATCGTGTGGCTTCAGCGCTTAATGTAAATTAGCATGTAATCTGCTCTGGTGGAGTGTAATACACTGACATATTGACGTTAGCGCACGTATTTAAGCAGGCCCTGGCGCTTTGGTGCAGCGATACGGTTACTCGTAATGGCTCTGTCAGTTAGCAAAGAGAAAACCCAGGACTATTACTCCGCATCTGAATCATTTAGTATTAAAACAAACGATTGTAGTAATGTGCTTGGAGATGCCCTGAAGAGTTGCATGTCCATGTGAGCATTGGGAGAAGAACAGCAAGAGAAAGAACAGTGTCTTGTCATTTGCTCCAGCTTCTCTCTCCAAAACACTGCATCCAGACTGCAAGCTGCATAAATATGAGCCTCATCACCATCTTTCCCTCTACGCTGTTTTCTTCTCTCTCGCTCTCTCTCCCTCCCTCTCTCACTCTCTCTCTCTCGCTGTCAACATGCTTAGTGTCCTGCCACTTCCTTATCTTCGGCCTCCATGTAGTGATGCCAACCATGACAAACGCTGGAGCTTAAATTCCAGCTGGCCAAGCGCATCACCCACTCACCGTCTCTGAAAATACCTCCCACACACTCACACACACACACACACAATTCTGAGCTCTGAACAGGAGCACCAGTGCATCATGGATATCATAAACAGCTAGATTACTGATCGCCAAGAGGAACTAAAGATCTAAAGGCCAGGCTGGAAATCCTGAGCTTCCACTAAGAGAGGCTTACACTGAGGACCTCAGTCCAACAGTCTCAGCCTTGAGAGGCAATTTCAAGAAACGCTGACTAATTCTCTGACCCCTGCTGGTTGGGAGTTCCATTCCAAGAGCCCGGCGAAATTTACCGAAGTGGATGGTAGGGTTTGGCAGCTGTGGATTACACTATTAAAGGTCCTAGGGTTAGGGTTAGGGTTAGGTTTAGGTTTAGGGTTAGGGTTTCTACTTACACACTTGCCATGCTAAGAAGTGTATCCACTAAGAATTAGCATGAGTCAAATTGATGTTATAGATACTCCTCTCATAGCTGAAACAACCACAACACATTTCTAAATGCTTACATGAAATTTGTACTATTCCAGATTTAGCCATGTTAATTTATTTTTCCAATAATTAAAACATTCGACTAACATTTTGCAAAGCCTGCGTTAAGTTAGCTAGCATCACAACGATAGGTTGTTTTGATTATGTTAGCTAAACGTAGCAAACTCCTAGACTAGGCTGTATTCAGCGTGCGTAATACCAAAAATGAGACCTCAGATATAATTACAGGCTTAAGCACGATTCAAAAGACCGTACGGCGAAAAGTAGTATTAAGTCCAGCGCCACTGTTTGACACTTGTTTTTGGCTGTAAATACACTCAGGAAAACTATGGAAAGATGCTAGATAACAAGTATTTCCTTCATAAGTCTGTGTTTAGGTTTAAAGGCAGGTGCTTATGTTCAAAAAGATACTGAAAATCCTGGTCTCAGATGCTTCTGCTAAAGAAACATTCGGCAAACTCGAAGGTGTGAACTACACGCAGGTGATGTACACATTCTGAAATGGGTAGCGCAGAAAATTGACTTAGGCAGCTACGTGATCCAATTCTGAACATAGCTTACTTTCCTTGTATAAACATTGATGTAATGTTCAGACTCCAGCTGTGAATATGGTGCTTTGCTGTAATGTCTGACCACGCAACACACGTGTACGCCAGCAGAGGGGGCAGTGTGGTCATTAGTGCAACTGGCTGCACCTGGGGCTACCCTATACTATTTAAGCAGGCAAGTGAACCGCTCACACTTCTAATTAATTGTGGTTGGTAAATGGTATATTTTCCTGCTGATGCAGTTGTAGAGTTCTTTATTGTTGGCAGAAAAGAAGTTATTTCTAGTTTAGGATTTAAAATAAACATATATATACACATACAGGCATCCTACAGCCCTGTTGTGCTTTTAGTCTGGAGTTAGTACATCCAAATTAATTTACAAGGGTTAAAATGCATTTTATGAAGTTGGTGAATTGGTGAAAGGGATTGCGAAGTGTGAACAAACATCTTTTGACGCGACTTTTCCATTTCTTAGTCATGGCTGGTTCACAAAAAGTGACCTGAAATGCAGATTCATAATGATACTACAACTTAAGTGCACCTTCTTATGGATGAGGGATTGGAGGGGCTGGGTGGACCAATGAGTTCCATTTAATATATAACTCCTAAGAAGTTTGGGTGTGATGAGCTTACCTAACTGCTGAACACAATTACTGAGGACTAACAGCGTAGTATCGCGCCCGGCATGAATTCTGCCCATGCACACCTAGCGGCATTCGTCCTAATGCCAAAATGAGCATGCGAGACCGTTCATAATGGCAATGATTCATCAGAGAGCATCCTCTCTCTTTCTCACACATACTGACGCACAAAAACACAGGAAGATGTGTCTCCACCTTTTGGGACACTGCTTTAAGCCTGAATCGGGCAGTGTGCTCTTTATCATCAGCATCTGCAGTAGAGGTGCGATGAACGTTTGTCCTCGCAGCGATGAACTGCGAGTTTGCACCTTCCTTGTGCCTTTAGTAAAATACAATTAGACCTCCCACGCACTACTTTGTATTAGACACCCAAAGAAACGTCGCCCTGTGTGCTATCGACACATAAATAATAAACAAAGAACATCAAGCCTAACAATGTTTGTCCTGAAAGCGCTAAATAATTCACTCAGGCGATCGTCTGAGTCATTACTGCCATCCAGTGGTCGAGTGCGGTGTTGCAGGGTATAAAAGAAAGCAGGCAGTGCTGGTGATTGGTTGGAGTCTTGGGGAATTTGCACATGGGATTAGAGCAGCGAAGCAGTGGATGCCCCTGTGGAACCAGGCGAGAGTGGCTCTTTGCTCTGGCATCTGTGGGCCACCGGATGGTCTCTAAAACAACGTGTAAGCACGTCACAGCCGGAGAAGCCACGCATGAGCTTTTATCAGCTTTATCAGTCTGTCGACACACACGCACAGATCCCTCGGCACTACTTTCTTGGTGACAATTGATTTTTTTTCCCCCTGTCATCACAGCTCACAGACCGCTTCTACCCTTATCCTCGCCCATGTTAGCTACATCACACGCACCCACGCACACGAACCGACACACACACTCCTGTCTCCCGGAAACTCAGTTCAGAGTTTTACTTTGGTTTGGAGTTTTGACAAGGATAGCCAAAAAGTGCATTTGTTCCTGCTTCAACAAAAGGAAACAACTTAAGTTTTTCTACAGCCTGCTAGCCAGAACTGCAACTGCATGGGGATGTTTTTTTTGTTTGTTTGTTTTTGTTTTTGGGGTTTTTTTTGCAAATCTGTTTGTGCTGTAGAACTACAAACTTAAGATGGCAAGACTCGTCACAATAAAATACCAAAAAATGTTCTTATTGGTGGTGATTCATTTTCTCTATTGTGACTGGCAGTAGCGCAAACTTTTAATTCGTTTAATGGGCTCACGCTAATGTTGTTACTATGGCTCAGAGGGACTTGTATAGTGGACACGCGTGAGGTTAATAATAAAAATGTTTTTGGAAGGAGTCTCCAGTGTCAGCACTTTATTAACTCCAAGAGAAATAAGAATGAGATGGTGAGGGAATGACTGTGTTTATACCTACTTATGGACATTCTACGGCATGCAACTGTAATCGGATAAAAATTATGCCAGGTCATATTTAACTAAAATTCAAAGTGTAGGCAAACTGCCATGGTGTAAAGGAATAAATAGTAAATGAAACGCCACTTGTCGAGCTGCATCACACCCTGCCGTCCCTGATTATTAACAGCACGCCCCCAGGTGTTTTATTCCTTATTTAAACTGACTGATAAGCACAGCAAGAGCATGTATGGCTCAATCCCCTGAGCACAGCGCAGGTAGTTAGCAGGATTCAACTGTGTCTGGCTGAAAGAAATATGGAGGAAAGTGTGGGTGGAATGGAGAAGGAGACACAACAAAGCAGTCTGGCCCACGACTTGATGATTCAACAGCGGATCACTGAAGGCTCATTCAGGCGAAAAATGGGAGTCGTATTACAGCATTATTCCAGCACAAAACCTAATGCAGCCTTTTGACTTCGGACACCGCGAAGGAGACATCCTGTAATATGGACCACTCAGGGCTTGATATCATGCTGTGGATGAAACTGTGTTTAGAGTTCAGTGCACTGATGTATTTATGGCCATTCTCTCTTTCTTTTCTCCTTCTACTCAGACCCATACTGGAGTTGGTCATTAACATGCGACTGGTGCAGGGTAATGAAATGAAATGAAATTTGATGTGCCAATTTAATTTCAGCCAAAGATTGACTGTTCGATCTTCCCTTCAAAGGTCAAATATTAAATCAGGATTTTTCTCTTCTGCCTCTTTTGACCTCAGTCCTTCACCCTCCTTTTGTTTGATTAGCTGCCTCCATTCCCTTCTTAACTATTCCTAAACCTCATCCCGATTTGGAATCTGCGCTATTTAAGGGTTAGACCTTTCGGAACGGAGTAGCCGATAAACATAACGTGATTCCATTTTGTTGTGTGTTTTTGTAGTGCAGTGTCCGTGCCCTCGGTTTAAATAATCAACACAAAGAAGTTGGAGTTGCGTTCGTCAGATTAGAACACATCCTCGTGGAAGGCGAGTTGACTCTCAACACCAGCGCCGTGATAAGTAAGTGACTACTTTTAAGAACCGCGGCCCTTTAACCCTGCGGTTTCCTCTGAGGTTTCGGGTCAGAAGCTTCTGGGAGGTGTTTACAACTGTGTGTGTCACATTAGCAGCTCTGTGGCCTCTCGGAGCAAAAAAAAAAAAAAGAGCAAAGCTGAAGCAAGGAAGAGCATAAAGGGAATAGGCTCCAAAATTGGTCCATAGTTGCAAATTCTTGTGAGCTGTTATGTATGAAAATTTACAAATGGAGGGGGGAAAAAAAGGGAACGCAAAAGAAAATCCTTTTGATCAGTGATGCTCTGCTTTGGTATGGAACAGGGTGAATTTTTTATATATATATATTTTTTTTTTTATTATTATTATTATTATTTATTTATTTTTTTTATTTTTTTTGTAGAACTCCTATCCATTAGCATGCACATCTAATACAGGGTGTTTCCGCCTCACACCCAGTGTTTCTAGAATAGGCTCCAGATCCACTGACCAGAAAGGATCATAATTGTGTGCAATAGAACGCAAAATCAGGTAATGGATATTTTATATGGGAAAAACAATCACCCCAGAACCCAAATTCCTAATATTCCACTTTGTAGAAAGTTGGAATATTTAGATTAGGCTGATTTTTAATCACTGGAGAAAAGTTGCAAGAAGGGAACTCTATGAATACACTATGGACAAAAGTTTGTGGACACATGACCATCTCATCGATATGTCCTTGTTGAACATCTAATTCCAGACTCAGTTCCTCTTTTTCTGTTATAATAAGCTCCACTGTTCTGGGAAGAAATGTTGGAGAGTGGCTGTGGGGATTTGTGTTCAGTCAGCTATGAGCATTAGTGCGGTCAGGCACTGATGTTGGTGTTCCAGTTCATCCCCTGGGTGTTCAGTGGGGTTGAGGTCAGGGCTCTGTGCAGGAAACTCAAGTTCTTCAACTCCGACCTTGGCGGACCTCGTCTTCATAGAGCTCGCTCTGTGCACAGGGGCATTGTCATGCTGGAACAGGTTTGGGCCTGTTAGTTTCAGTGAAGTTAAACTGTAATGCTACAGCATACAAAGACATTATATACAATTGTGTGCTTCCAACTTTGTGGCAACAGTTTCAGGAAGAACCACAAATGGGTGTGATGGTACGGTGTCCACAAACTTGTGTCCATATAGTGAAATCATCAGCAAGAATGGGTGCTGTCTAACAACCCTGATGGGATTAAATCACATTATATTCCAGGATTGCTGAAAATATCAGATGATAACAATCCTATATATTTATTCCAATCCCTTCCCACAGGCTAATGATCGTCAATCAGAGCTCCCTTTTTTTTTTAAAGGGCCCTCGCTGATTTGATCGTTCCTTCAACAAATGTGCTCCTTGGGCCACTGAAGCCTCATTTTTGAGTTGTTTGCTCATCCAAATCATTAAACTGCAGCATTTTGACAGAAAACAGCGGCCTGATGTGACATTAATCCAACAGCAGAGAAGATGAGAGTGAGAGAAAGAACAGGACCGAGACACATGAATGAGGATGAATCAGCCCAACAATACAGAAGGTCAAGAGAGCATCACGACACCAAAACCGCTCTAATCAGCTGTAGCGCTGGCGTCCTGACAGCAGAGACAGGAGCATTAATATTACAGGAGGAGGATTTTTTTTTTATTATTATAATTTTTTTCCTCCTCGTTGCCTACCGCTCTTTATTTCTCTCTTTGGGTGCTGAAAGATGCATGTGTTATGAATACATTTGCAGCAGTGAGCAGGAGACAGACTGGGTGAAAGCTTGAGCGTGTGAGGCTTGATCAGAATCCATTAGAAACCTGCAGTCACTAAAAAGAAGATAAGCGATGAAAACAAATAAGAGGGAGACTTTCAGAAACTGAGGCAGGGAACCATTTCCGGATTGAACCGGCATCCTGGAGTCGTGAGGCAGCACCATTACCCATTGCACCACCACACCCATGCTAACCCATAATCTCATGCTGGTTGTATGCAAAATAAATCTGCATTATTAGTTTCAGTAAACCCAGGTGCAAACAAAAGTCACGACACTTACTTCTATAACCTCAATTCATCAGACTGTTTCAGATAAATGCCGACGCTAAATGTTTGTTTAATGGCAGGTTAGCTTTAATGGCTTGGGTTAGCTCATGTGACTTATCCTGACAGGATTTCTGACAGAATTTTTCATAAATTTTACATATAAATGTTTTCTGTTCATTTTAAATGTCAGCTAGCTAGGTAACAAGCTAACCTGACAGGATTTCTGAGGTATTTTTTTTAATCTATATTCCTAATCATTCATTTAAAATCCCTGCTAAGTAGCATGGGCTAACCTGACAGGATTTCGGACATGATTTTTTTTTTTTTTTTAAATAATTATATTAATAAACGTTCGTTTTATATGCTAGCCTTGAAAGATGACAAGATTTCTCGGGTTTTTAAATTATGTTCATCAATGTTCATTTAAATTGCCAGCTAGCTAGGCAGCATGAGCTAACCTGACAGGATTATATTCATAATGTTCATTTAATGCTAGTAACAGGGACAAACCTGACAGGATTTCTGTGAGGTTTTTTTAAATCATACTCATAAATGTTCATTTTAAACGCTAGCTACCTAGGAAACATGGGCTAATAATTTCTAAAAGGATTTTTTGCTAGCTAGATAACTCCGGCAAACGAACAATCTCCGATCTCAAAACAATTCCCGTAGATTTGAGCGTGGGAAGACGAGGTTGGATATTGATGAAGGACGTACAAGCCGAACTCGCCTCAAACTTAACTTTTGTTGCTCAAACTGTTATGAATTTGCAAGCCATGTTGGGTAAACACAGGTATTTCTGTGTGAAAACAAACACTCCTGTTATTAAAGGAGGCAGAGAAGAATTCATATATTCCCTCTCAATTCATAAGGACAGACTCTGGTTATTAAACTCGCAGCACTGTCAGAGGAGTCACTCAGAAATTCAGATCACATCATTCTCTGAACAGCTGAAAGGATGTGATGGTTAGAAAATTGCAAAAGTGCCACTTCATGTGGCGAATATGGTAATAAACCACTGGAGAAAAAGAGACACTCCAACAGCTCTACAAAATATTTAACATGATTTGGTAATTGTAATCGTCCTGCACTCGTTATAAAGTAGTCATGCTTCAATAGCTCCAGTCTGGAAGATCAGAGTGCTGAAATTCAGTACAACAGCATGACTTCCAGTGAGATATTGCTTTAATACAACAGTCCTGTAAACAATAAATTAATATCAACATTTGAAGACACAGTATGGCCAAGTGTTCGGTTTGTTTTTGCTCCGCTAGGGGAAATGATTCCCGAATAAGCCACACTCACTTTTTAGCACGTTGGCTAGCTAGCTCACGTTGATTTGTACATTCCCGTTAAAGGTGCTTCCGGTAAAATTGGTCTCGCTTCTTCGTATTCATCTTCATTTGACAAACGTCATACTTTAAGTCCAAACTTTTATATTTCTGAAAAGGATCATTTGCCAGTGCGAAATATCAGCAATCTTGGAACGCCGCTCGACCAATCCAATTAGTGAACCAGAACTGACTGTTGTATAATAGACTTTTAGAATTTTTTGTTAAGATAATTACAAACTGACTGGAAGCAGTTTTCAACCCTATTCCACCCTTCCTACCTGGCAGTCACAACAAATCCCAGAACAGCCTAGCAACACCACTACGGGTAAATAAAGATCCAACGTTTTATCCCTTTTTGATTTTAAATAAGGCTGTCGGAGCAATTTCAGGTTACAGACCCAGGTGTAATTGCTCTGTAATTGCAACAGCCCCCAGTCCAAATAAAGTCCGGCCATTTCTTTTTAATTTACTTACATGGTTTGTAAATTAAAAACAAAAGTGGTGTGCCTCCCGCAATGGCCCATAATGGAAGTCTGTTGGTCTTTTCATTTAATATGAGCAGGACTGAAGAGCTCCCAAGCATATTGTTCCTGTGGCCTGCAAAAGCACATCTACAATGATTAAACACAAAGAACAGCAGCTGGCGTTCAAAGTAAACTAAGAGTACTGAAGATTGAGAGATGATTGACAGTGTTAAGAGCCTAAGTTAATAACTCAGCTTTTTACTCATTAAAATCAGTTATAATTTATTCATATTGTAAACTAAAATTAATTGCAGTACTATTTTGCTATTTACTGTATAATGTAGCATTAATTTGACAGCTTGCTTTAAGCATAACAATATTTAATTGACTGTAATTAGCATTTTTAATTGTGGAATTAGTTATACTTTAAATGTTTACATATTAAACAGCTTGATTGTTTTATATTCCGTGTACTTACAAGTAGATGGTGGTATTAAACGGTTGGTTTTTCTTTCATGCTAATAAAGCAGTTAAGTTCATATTCATGACTTCCTTAATATGAACAGATTTACAATTTAAAGACATTATAAACACAGATCTGTTTTCTTTTTTTTTTTTTTCTTTTTTTTTTGCTGTTCGTCAACATGTAATTTCATTATTGGTTATAGTATTTATCTTCCACAGGAATAATGCACATTCAATAAACGCATGAGTGATTAAGATGTGCAAAGAAATGACTTAACACTGTCTGGTTGCATTACAAGTGTAGATCATTTATGGTTTAAAATAATGAAAGAGTAATGCAACTTTGGATCTGTGAATCAAAACAGCTTACGGTTTGAGCTTACGAACAATTTGGCGCTTGTGATTTCTTTCCGATTTATTTTTTCCGTGTCCCATTTAGACCTCAGGTTCAAATTCTTCATAATTGTCCATGATTATGATTTATTACTTATTAAATTGCTTTTTTATTTTGATGCAATGTAATAAAAAAAGATGTAATCCTATATATTTAATGATTTTTTTTGTTGTTGTTCCTAGAAGAATCTAATGGTTTAGCCAAAAGTATGTGAATAATAACATTTTGTCTGACATTTACACAAACTTGCAGGAGGGTAAAAAAAACTCTCTTTACCCTCCTGCCATCTGGCAAGAGATAGCGAAGCATTCGGGCCCTCACTGCCAGACTGTGTAACAGTTTCTTCCCCCAAGCCATCAGACTCCTGAACACTCAGGGA
>JAQQZR010000014.1:14277528-14296080 GCA_030068235.1 Notoglanidium macrostoma
CCCTGTGGTGGACTGGCGACCTGCCCAGGGTGTACCCCGCCTCTCGCCCCAAGATGCTGGGATTGGCTCCATCTTCCCCCCGACCCAGACGGATAAAGCGCCATAGATAATGGATGGATGGGTGTAATTATAAAAAGTATTACATGGATGTCCAAAGTTATCACTTGCATTACAGCAGATATAAACAAAAATATGCATACATACAGCAGATATAAACAAAAATCAGCCTGCTTTTCTTCTTTCTCATGAAGTATTACAGAAATATTGAAGGTATGAAATATTGAAGTATGAAGTATGTATTAAGTATGAAAGCGTGAAATATAATGGAGTATGAACTATTCATGTTCAGGTCAAGAACACCCCAGATTACTGAAGAACCCAGTTGTTCGTCGTGTTGCCGAGCAACACCAAACTCCTTTGTCTTGACTAATTTCCAGTGTCGGAAAACATTCTGTTACGAAGTACTGACACTGGAGACTCCTTCCAAAAAAGTCTAAATACCCAGCTCACAGATAACATCACTATATCAACTATTACAATTTGTTATCCGTTTATGTGGAGTGTTCACCATGCAAGTCCCTGTTTAATGTGAAAGGATAATGTGTTATAATGAGTGCATCGATATAAACCTTGGATTCAAAACCGTTATCAGAGCTATTGTTATAGAAAATTAATGAACATTTTCTGGCCAATCAGAATCAAGAACTGTGCGATAAAGAGAAAATAATAGCTGGCCTAGAACAGAACCTTGTGGAACACCTTGAAATGCTCGACAATACGAAAGACAAACGTTTATCCAGCCTGAAACAATGAGTAGTCTCCACCAGGTAGGAGGAGCTGGATAGGATCAGGGCTGACTCCGCCCCCTGGATTTTTGGATCTGTGGCAATGGGTACTTGAACAAATTAGTAATGATCTGTTGAGTAAAATCACCTTTAATCACCAGGATGTGTACAAGTCCCCGCGCTTGTGACGTTGTGACTGATGTCTTGCTTACTGTAGTTATAATTTGAGTCAGAGTATGAAATATTCATGTTCGGGTTAAGAACGCCCCAGATCACTGAAGAACCCAGATATCTTTCAAGCCAAAAAAATAATGCCGTGTGTGATTTTTAACCACATTCATGTGAAGCCTGAACCTCTTGTGTAAACGTCTGAAAAAAAAAAAAATCACATCAAAACACATGGCATTAAAGCTAAAGAAAAGATTTCGTGAAAATCCAAAGCCAGAACAGAAAAAGTGTCGGAGATGAAAGCAGATGAATTTTGCAAGGGGATTTGCATTGAGAAAGAATCAATCAAAAGCAAATTGAATTAAAGGCTTTATTTTGTTGTTTCAAGAAAATGTACCCTTAATACTCTGAATGAATGTGCTTTGCATCCGAAAGGTAATAAGACGACTGATCACAGATAGGCGCAGAATACACTTATTATCCTACTTGTCTTCAGAGAAAAGCTTTTCATTTTCAACTCGTCGAGTCCCAGAGACATAATCAGAGGCTGGAGATTTCTTTAATTTCTTTCATAACTGTTTTTTCCCTCTCTTCTTCCCTCCTACGGTTTCAAACGAACATCTTATACGTTGATATTCTTTCTGATCCCGCTGATGTTCCTGCAGCTTGATGCTGTGCCAATCTTTAATTAAAATCGGGGGCTACGTTCCCGTGGGTTGCCTACACACAGGAAGTGGTGTTTCCTGTCACGTTTCCAGATGTTTCCTACTTTTCCTTGTAAATGCTACGTTCTCTATCGGCTTGTCGCTGATCGATTTTTTGCAGGCTATTAATTTCACTTTGCAACGCCGCTGGCCTCTGGTATTGATTCGTATTACAGTTCAGGTGAGTAGGTGCTGCTTGCTTCGGGATAATTTCTAATAAAGCAGTGAAATAAGGCAGGAAATGGATCTGCAAAATGAGTTTCATAAATTTTCATTGTGAAACGCAGAAAACGGTTGGAGAATGTTTTCTAATAGCGGGAAGAAATACAAACATTTACTTGTATTGACTCGGGTAATTAGGGCTCATCCTGAGATGAACGTAATTACAATTTAAAGACAAAAACATGATGAGGAGGATGACTGAGATGATTTGGACTCATAATGCTGCCTATAAAACCCCTGCTGAACCTTTTGAGACGCATCTCGTTGTTGAATCCTTCCCAGAATCCCTCCCGCCGTCCTCATATCGCAGCCTTCGGAAAAGTGCCACAGTGAAGCAAACACCTACAGGAGGAACATTATGTGCGAAAAGCGGAGAGCGTCCTGGTTCCCTCGATATGTGCGTCAAGATTTCATGAATCTTTAAAGGGGAGGAAAACATCTTTATATAAGAACACACCTCACGGGGGAGAAAAAAACCGTCATTATCATGATCACGTCTACGGGTTTGCGAGGCAGGCGCAGGATGGGACGCGTTCCTCTGACAAGCGCTTGTTATCTCCTGCTTTGAAACTTCGACGCCCCAATTAAGGTGGCTGGTGCTGAAACGCTGGAATAAAATGCAGTCTCCACACGCAGCCATGAAAACATCATCAACCAGTGGACCCATGCTAATCCATACCCCATGTTTATGTAACAAATTAAACATGAGCCTGATTTTCTTTTTATACGCTTTGACAGACCAAAAGATAAGAGATGTATGTGATTTTAATAATCCCTATAAGTATTAAAACCAAGCTTAAAAAATGCAGTTCTGAGTGCTAGGATTTTCAATTGCTAAATCGCCTATTAGTATTTATGCCACCCGCGCCTTAAGCTAGCATCAGTGATCCGTGATATCTGTATATTTATATGTTAAATATTTAATGTTCGGCTTCTCACATTCCGATATATGCAGAGCTGAGATCCGGGAAACAGCATTAATGCTGAGTCACCTATAGATACTGAAGGCTAATTAAGACTTCTGCTGCCATTTAGGCACTGTAACCCCTAGATGAATAACTGAATCGAAGAAAACATGCATTTAATCATTGAAAATCGTTTCAGGCAAAAATCCTGCAATGAATTTTGCTCATGTGAGTAAGAGCGTTGAATCTCCTAGCATAGAATTAGCAAATACCCAAAACGTGGTTGACTAGCATCTATGCTAATTGCATTGGAGCATTAAAGACGTTCTAACGATTCACTTTAATTTATTTAATTAATTATTTACTTTGTGTAACTGGGTTGTACTTTCTTTTTTTTTTTTTTCCTTAAACCTGTGACAGGTAAACTGTTCATAACAACCTATGTGCATGTTTTAGCATAAATAAAACAATACAGAACTCCATCACACCTCCCTATAACACAAATATATATATCATTAAATATTTTAGAAATCATATTATTTTGCATGAGTGTGCTTGAAAGCTTTCAGAACAGCATGAGAATGTTGTTAATGCAAATGTCCTCATCCTGTTAGCATGGATGCTAGCGAACAGCATTTTACTTTTAAACACAGGAAAAAAATACAACGAGAAAACGCGGCTTTATTATTAAGTCAAACTCGCACAAGAATCAAAGCGTACAAATATAATAAAAATTCACTTCAATCCTAACCAAAAAATAAATAAATAAAAAATTATTTTCATATGTAATCGTTTCCAGTTCCGAAAAACTTTATTCCAACTTTCTTTTTGTTACAGGTTCCAATCAGATTCATTCTTTTTTTTTTCTCTCTCTCTCTCTGCTATCCAGTCCAATCATTTTTGCTGGTGCCATCGCTCTAAAAAAGAAATTGCACAAGATCGGGTTGAATTTACTCGTAGAAATGACGAACGTTTAAAAAGTCCATCAACCCGAGTTTTAAGGGAACAGGTTTTCTCATCTGTGGTAATTGTACAAAACACTACAGATGTCTATGTGGTGATTAGGTTGGAATTGACTTGTCACAGTGAAGTCTGATTTACTCCCAGGGGTATTGTCAAAGGAGGTGAAGATGAGGACAGGCTTAAAGGTCCGCTATGTAGGATTCGACCACCTGAACGCCCCTCCCTTTCCAAGCGTGTATTAGAGCGTACGGTGGCCATCATGTGCCTGTAGCGTACTCACATTCACACTCCCTTGCTTCTCCTGTGCTAAATAATAAGTATAATCGTACATTTTTCAAAATATGGGTTCTCAAATTTGTTATCCAGCACCTGCAAACACCCATTCCTCTTCTTTCTTCTTCCTTGTCTTCTTTGCCATCCTTCCAGTGTTTCCTTCAGCATCTAGAAGAAACGTAGAAGGCGCTCTCTAGAGGTTTGTCCATTCCGGGCTACTCCAGTGACGCAACATGGCGGCTCCGTAGAGGTGGACCCGCTCCCTATGTATATATAAAAGGCTCATTTTAAACTTCGAAAACACGACGAGTCGTAGTTACAGGTACTTTAGACACTAACCACATACTTATGAATTCCATATCATGGAACGTGTACTCCGTTTCTGCTAATAAGATCCCATCAAAATCCTACATAGTGGACCTTTTTAAGGCTCCTGACCAGACAGCAGGCTCCAAGGGACCCCATGGAGCGCAAGGTGTCCAGGGTGAGCGGGATTGGCCTGAAGTTTCTATCAGCGACCCTGTTTATGAGACTGCCAAATTTTTTATTCTTGCTTCTGCCTGTATTTATTTTGTCTGTCTGTTCCGGTACATTTCTATCGTGTTGTGATAGACAATAAGGTTTCCTGCATGTTTATCAGTTCCTTGTCTGAGTCAAAGTGAGAAGCTAAAAACAAACACACTCTCGTGCTCGGTGCCCTCCTGTGTGCCGTCCATGTCAATTTCTCTTCTATGTACTGTTTTTCTTTAAAGCTTGTTTTCTCACGTCTCTCTCCCCCTACACTGCCGCTGACAGGCTCCCCTCTCTCTCTCTCTCTCGCTCTCTCTCTCAAACTCAATTTCAAAGAGTTGGTAGAGCAAAGCGACGGCTCCAGAATTGGTCAGTCACATTTTCTCATTAATTTGGGAGCGTGGTACACGTTTCCCCGATTACAGCTCGAATAATAAATAGGCCACATGCCTATTCGCTCTCTGTCTCTCGCTCTTTCCCTCTCCGTGTCTCTTTCCTGCCGTGGGTGGGCGACGTTTAATTCCCAGCCAATCTGCATGCATTAAGGAAATGGGTCTCGGTGAAGGAAAACTCGGCTACGTGTCGCAGACGTTCTCCGCTTAATAAACAAGTGGCCGGGGCCAGTTACCACAAGACAGATGCAGAGCGGCGCCACCGGCTTCCCGACAATCCTATTGGGATCTCCAATACTTTCCTGTATCCTCAGATGTTTGTTTCGCTTCTTCGTGATTAAGAAGTAATTAAGATTTTAATTAGTGATTTCAATTAAATGCTGGCTGACAGGTTACATGAAGAGACGCAACAGGAGAAGGTGACAAACAAATACAGAAGGAATAAGTCGCTTTCCCCCGGACTCCGGAATCCGAGCTTTAATTATGCGTTTATCTGATCACGTCTTAAATCTCAGAAAGGGCAAAAAAAAAAAATATATGTGTAAAATGGAAGTAAAGTCTCATTGCGTCATTTTCAGGTGACATGGTTCCCTCTACAGTCTGACTGAGGTATTCAAACACACACGCTCGTGTTTCTCTCTTTCTCAGACAACACGATCATAAATCTTTGAATTGCTAAGTGGATTTCTACATAATTTAGTTTATCCCCCACCCAAAGCGACGCTACAAACTGGCGCAATAAAACAATTTGGTTGAGGCTGTATCTAATAAGGGTGCGATGTTTTACTGTGTGTCCGGAGTAATGACACGATCGAGCAGAAACTTGCTCCAATTACAGCCTAATGAATCAGTTCACATTACAGCGTAATAAGACGCATTAATCACAGCGAGTACAGCAGGAACGCTCGGCCCGAGAACCCGGAGTCGGAGACGTTTTTTGAAGGGTTAGCTTGGTTTGCGCGAACTTTTTCCGTTTTCCGTTTAGAGGTAAAAAAAAAAAAAAATTATAATAATAATAATAATAATAATAATCGCCGCAGAGCTGTGAAATTCTCCATTCTGATTAGAAGCTGATGATGTCCGTATAACCGTACAGCTCGGACAGCACTTCCACATTTAACACGTGTGTTTTTAACATAACACACGTTATTGTTTCTATAGCAACAGCTCATATGACGGATGCTCCACGTAATCCGAGATTAATTGCGAAGAAAACCATATTGTTGAAATTGGTTTTTTTGGGTAGATGCAGGAAAAACTGAACAGGTTGCGCTTTCCGGGTTCTCTGGAAAATGACAAGCAGTGCTTTTGTGTGTGAGAGAGAGAGAGAGAGAGAGAGAGAGAGAGAGAGAGAGAATGATTGTTTATAGCTGCTATAACATAAGCGATAACAGGAACTAGCTTGTTTTTCGGACATTAACGTTAAAAAGCGTGACGTCACTCATTAAGAAACGTTGTAGTTCTTGGCAAATCACTTTGGTTAAAGCGGAATCACACACTTCTAGACTGTGCAGCTGAACGTACAAAAATACGTTTCCTAGCAACCAGTAAAGCCAACAAATACTAGTTAAACACCGTGTTGCTAAAATACAATAAAACAATTGAGCTAATCTCTATCTAGAGAGATCGGTTTTCCGATTTAAATGTGGCCTGAGTGGGCGTGGCCTGAATGGGCGTGGCCAGCTTCTCGACCTCAACGACATCACTCCGGTTGATTATTGGTCGCTCAGGTGTTATTTTAGTTTGTACCTGCTCGTGATATTTTCTACCAATTGTTCTTGGTTCTATTTTGAAAAATATAAACAAACGGGTCAACGAACACAACCCCGTTACTCAGGATGAACGAACGTACACTGTCGATACGTCACACAGTGATTCAGGTTCGTGTTAATCGTTAAGGTGCTCTTTCTTTCTCCAACACGTATGAAAGTAAAAACCTGCTTTCTTGACTTCGGCATCCACTTGGAACACGTTCATTCTGGATAATATAGATTTGCATTCGCTTACTATTACTATTTCCCTGATCTGCTGTTCAAGCTGAAGAGCAGCTGTTCACTTCTATTAATAAATAAGTTTATTTATTATGTCTAGGTTTCCGTGGAACAATTTTTCAGTTCGCCAGGAACTTTTGTAAATATCGGATCACAGTTCTTACAATCATGCATCCAAAACAGCACAAAATGACCACAGATTAAAAATAGACTTTAATTTAGTACATATATCCAACTTCATGTATTCATGGACACGTGATCACGCTTCAGCCAGGTGTCTGCAGCGGTTTCTACACTGAGGACGTCCATCTCCACCGCCTCACAAGCTCTCCCTCACTTTCTCCTTTACTTTTTCTTCCAGATTTGCAAAGTATTTCATTTGGGTCAGGATCTCTTTGGCTGCCTGCAGGTCCCCTGAGAAAATTGGGGTTAGGACATGAAAAATAAATATTTAATAACCCTACCACTTTCTCCCACAAGTCAAGGCAACGCGCTCCCTGGCTTAAAAGCAACCTTGGCAGCGTGCGCCGCTCTCGAATTTACAAGGAGTGATGAGGAAAATAGGAGGATACCTTTGTTTAGCGATGCATTCATCTGTTCAGTCAGGTTTTTCAATGTCACTGGAGCAGGGAAGAAAAGATGACATGTATTTACGGCGTAATGGTACCTTCTCTTAAATGAATGGAAATGGGAATGCCGCGGCACTTTTTCGTCCTGTCAGAAGATTTTAAAGGGGCAGGCCGGGCACAAATGAATAACCGAACGGATAAAGATAGAAGCATTAAAAAATGAAAATGTAGCCTTGAGCATTTCTTTTAAAGCATGCATGGGGAGTCAAATAAACAAGGTCTATGTGTGGGTGGAGAAATGTTTACAGGCTTTTGGGGGGGGGTTTTGTTTAACATGCTGTGTAGCGGCGCTCACCTTGCACTTCCTGGCCTACAGCGTTGACCTCATCGAGGCTCCGAGTCTCCGCCAGCTTCTCATTGACCTCCATGATCTTTAATAGCAAGGCTGGATCTGCTGCAGAGTCCGTGCCTCCATCCAGGTCGACTCCTTGCAACTGCAGCTGCGGTTCATCATCATCATCATCATCATCAAGACCAGCAAACATTTCAACACCTCAAAATGCTACACGAAATGACTAATACCACAGCGGCGTAGAATTCTCAAATCTGATTGGTCAGGACGCGTTTTAATTTTCTAGAACATCTGCAGATCACACAAAGTGTTATGGTTTCTATAGTAACGGTCCATTCACGGGAACTCGTACAGCGGACACGTATAATAACAATCTTCGAAAATCTTTGAAAAAGTTTATTTCAAGTTTATGGAAGGAGTCTACTGTGGCGGAGTGTTTGTACCGTTTGTAGCTGTTATAAGGTGAACGCGAACAGGAACCGTTAGACGTGTCGATAAATGCAGGATATTTAAGTGTCGAGAAGTCGCTGTGATGTAAACGGAATAAAACACTTCAGGACGTTAAAGGAAAATATTGCCGAAAATACTCGATTCTGATTGGTCAATGCGTTATTTCCGTATAACAGACCGTTGCTATGGACCACGTCACCAGCAGACGCAATAAAATCATTATTTTTTGATCATGATGTCATGATGATCATCATGTTTTTGCAAAATCTCACAAAACCTAAACGTTTTCTTACCAAATAGACGCTCCGTGTAAGGGGTTTCTGTAGAGTCCTGTAGGCTTTGTTTACCAAGGCTGATTGCTCTTCAGAATATCTCTGTTCTGTCTGGGAGGAAAAGTCACAAAAATTAATGAACTACGTCTCATTGTGTTCCAAGATCTGACAGGCACCCGGTTAAAAATAGCTCGTCGGGCAAACACAGGGTGTCAAAAGGAAATTGCTCTTTTGTAAGTTCAGGAAAAAAAAGTAATCCGAAACTCTCACATTTTGCTCACAGCTAGTCATTCACGAGTATCACACGGGTTCAGAACAATCCCAACGCGCACAGCTGCTCTCGCGATTCCACGGCCATGTTGATAATTGGATTTCTCTTCATCTTTCTCAGGTGTCTCTCTGTGCTTGGGTAACGGCGGCGGGTCCGGGAGCGAGTCGGCTCTCTCCGGAGCGAGGACGAGGCAAGAGACAGGCGTCAGGTAGAACAGTACGCGGGAAATGGGTGAGAATGAGCAGCACAGGGAGAGCCGTTTCAGCTCACGGGGTTAAAACCTGCCGATCGATAATTTGCGGTCTGAGGCGCTCGCAATGATTTTATACAAAGACTGCAACTTTTGTTTACGTGGTCACTGGGCAGGGCGGTGCAGTGGCTTTCTCTGTGGCTGTTCTCCCAGTTTCATCCTAGTGCTCCGGTTTCCTCCTACAGTCTAAAGACATGCAGATTGGGTCCACTGGCTACTCTAAATTGCCCAGAGGTGTGAACGGCTGTTCGTCTGTGTGATAGATTGGCGGCCTGACCAGGGCGTGACCCCGCCTCTCACCTGAAGTCGGCTGGGATCGGCCCCAGCTTCCCTGAAGGATGAGCGATGTAGAGGATGGATGGCTGGATGGACGATCGCCAAGCTGCGATCACTGCTTTCTATAGAAAGCAACAGTTACATGGTGGCCTGGGGATTCAAGACGCTTAAGAACTCGTGCGAAACGGACTTCAGAAAGCCATGAGCATTTAGTCACGTCCATCAAACAAGGGATTAAACTGCACGGCTATTTGCAGGGAGTCGAACGCCATCGGATACCTTCAAACAAATCCGCACTAGACCGATATGCAAGCTGTTTAGACATGGAGTTCCCTGGGATTTTCACAAAATGGTGCGGAAGACAAAAACCATCCGGTGAGCAGCGGTTCCAAATGCCTTGTTGATGGTTAGACGAGAAGGTTAAAAGTCAGACTGGTGAAAACTGACCGGATCTCGATTAAGCGCTCCTTACAACCGTGTTGAGCAGAAAAGCATCCCAGCATGCGCAACATGTCAAACCTTGAGGTAGATAGTCTACAAAAGCAGAAGGCCACTTCAGTTTCTAGTCCTGTCAGCCAGGAACAGGAGACTGAGGCTACAGCGGACATCATGGACCCATCCCGCCTTGTGTCGACACTTTAGGCTGGTGGTGGTGGTGTAATGGTGTGAGGAATGTCGTCTTGGGCACTTTATACCAATTATAAAATGTTTGAAAGCCACAGCTTGTCCGAGTATCATTGCTGATCACGTGTATCCCTTTACAGCCACTATTTACTCACCTTAGGTTTTGCTCCATGAATGTGCAGCTGACATCTCTGCAGTAATTACGTGACGTAATCATGTTAACTCCGACCAGAATCTCAAAGGAATGGTTCCAACACCTTGTGGAATCCATGCCATGCAGAAATGAGACTTCTCAAAGCAAAGCACGTCCCAGCCAGTATTAGAAAGATGTTCCTATTAAAGCAATGACTGTGTCTATAAATTAAAATACAATCTACAAAGCTCTGCTTAAACAAATTTATAAGATATATAAACCAAGTGCCTGCAGTGTCTCGACTGTAATCCCCCACAGCGGCAGCAGAGGGCAGTCTCTCACTCTCACTCTCACTCTCACGCTCGCTCTCACTCCCTCAGAGTGATGAGAAAAGCGAGTACCTTGGATTTCTGGCTGAAGTTGTCAGGATGTAGAGACCTCTGCAGCTCTATGAATTTTCCCTGAAGCTTCTGAGTGTCCAAAGCAAACATCTGATCACTAGAGTTAAAAAAAAAACACACACATTATACAGAACAGGCGTTGAGGTGTGATTTGTCTCGTCTCAGCTTTTCTGACCTTTCAGTAGTTGCACTTTATTGTGTTACAAATTACGTAATAACAGAAGCTCAGCTTGGGAACATGAAAACGTCACCTGGAGTGAACGTAGCTGAACAAAATGAGTTGAATATGACTTCACGTGACGTACTGCGGTTCTCCGTTACTCTTCGTGTCAGTTACTGAGGAGGATCGAGAGGATGATACGACGGACCAGGAATAACGGACTCTGAGAACGTCTTCATGGCATAAATAATTCATCATAGAATATAGGAAGCCTAACGCTGTTGTTCATCCACAGTAAGATGTCTTAATGTAATTAGTTATTAATAATAATAATAATAACCCCGCTTCTTGCCCAAAGTCAGCTTGGGATTGGCTCGAGCGTCCCCTGTGAGACGCAACGGATAATCCACAATGAAAATGGATGGATGGATTGCAGTATATGGGATATAATTACTGGATAATGGGTTTTTATTAAGATTATAATTCAATGGTCAGTTGAACATGAACGTGTTGAATCTAAAATGTGATATCTTGCATGAACTGAGCATTTCTGAATATAAACAGGAAAAAAAAAAGCTGTTATTCTCAATACTGGTCATGTATACACTTTTTTTTTTTTTTTTTTTTTAGTGTAGCACTGTTTACTGCATGTTGTAGTTTTCTTCTTTTACGTACAAAGATTTAATTGTATTATTTTTGTAGTCATCTTCACTTTCCTGCATTTCTTTGCATGTGCATTCAAATAATGAAATGCTTTTAGACTTGATTTTTAGATTGCACTGTTTTTAGACCAGATTCAATGGTGTGATCATAAATATGCCTGTGGATGTTTTATTTATGGATTCAGGTTATCTAATCAAGGTGTGTGGGGGGAAAAGGTGAACGGTTCCTAATCGCAGAACATTTGAGAAATATTGTAAACTGTGATTTCCTGTTTTAATCATGGAAAAGAATTTGAGTCAGGACTAAAGTCATGCCATGTCATGTGAGTTTTTAATGCATGTACATGATATTTATCATACTGAACTTACCAGTTTAAAATCTCAAAATAAGTAGCTTTGTCATGAGGAGGCTGGATGGTGTTACAGGAGGAGCAGAAGAACAGCTGAGCAGATGAACCACAACTCCAACACTTTCTTACTGATGAATAGGAACACAAACACCGTATGGAGTTCAGGGTCAGCAGTGATTTGGCTTCTTTAAAATAAAGAAAAGCGTCTTGTCTGACAAAGTGGAGCGTTTTTCCAGGCTGTGTACGTGAAGCCACGGAGCTGCAGATGTTCTGCAGGTTCAGGACACATCTGTGAGCCGCACACAACATCCGCACACACTGCATGACTCTCCAAAGTCAACAACATCCACGCAGTAACGAATGGCCAATAGTTAATACACGAGTTGCCCTCACTTCCGGGTCGGCAGCGCGCATGCGTAGACGCGTCCGCTGAATTTCAAATACGGAAGCGTTCGGGATACGCATTTCAAAATAAAAGCCCCTTTAACGCAACGAAACTTAATGCACTGATCAAAAAGGTGTATATTTTTGTGAAAAAGAAAAAGGACTAAGAGAAAATTTATTTTTTTTATTGTAATACACAGAGATACATCATGTACAAAGAGAGCAATATGAAGTTATAATTAATAATTTAGTATTTTATGACATTTATACCGCAGCGCTGTTGAATTCTGATTGGTCGAAAGGTGCTGATTAAGCCACACAAACAAATCGAAAAAAATATTTAACTGCTGGTATTGTGACGTTTCATGTAAGATGTTTAAAAAATTAAGGAAAGAGTGTCCAGTTTCAGAGTCAAAGTTTTCCAAAATGCAAAAGTCTTCACGATGAAAGACTTCAGGCTGACTTGTATTGTGGACATTAACATTAACTACAAAAACAGACAACTGCTGTGGTATAAGAGGAATAAAACATTTCAGGATGTCCTGTTAATTCTTTTCCAATAAGTTTTCTATTTTAAAAACTTCCCCCAAGTGTTTTATTCGGTATATAAGGGCTTCAACGGCTCAGCATGCTGGCTACAAAGCCCTGGATTGTGCTACACCCTGGTCACCTCATCAAATTAGAGTAAACTCAAAGGCATGAATAAATACTGAGTATCTGCGTTGGAAAATGATCAATCCTTTCCATGAGAGATTATCAGCAGAAAGTCTGTACATATCTGTATACATTCTGTCATCAGAAAGCAATAAATGTGTCATTTTTGGTCAAATAAAAAATAAACCCCACTCTCTTCCCTCCGCACGGTCCTCACTGAGATAATTCAGTGAAAAGCAGGAGGATAAACCCGCACGGAGTCTTTTTCCGACATCCGGAGTGACACGTGTTTACTCCACGCTTAGCGCCTTCCTCTTTTTGGCCGTGCGCGTGTAGGCGTGATGACGCCACTCCACATCCGCCGTGCTCTCGTTCTCCAGAGTGCCCAGCTTGATCATGTACACTGCGGACGAGACGGAAAAGACCAAACCACTGACGCCGTTGCTATTTGTGTCTGAATAATCATCTTAATCTTCCTACTTTTATTCAAAGCGTAGCATGTAGGCAATGAAATCATGCTAGGAAATGAAATCAGGAAATGAAATTTCAGGTCAAGTGGAATTCATCTGGAAAGGCAGTCATGTGACCTGAGGGTCACGTTAGACATGCATCTACTTTATAAGGACTAATGATCAAACACGAGTCTGTCCGTTTGTATCCCTGCATCGCCGTCGATCTGCTACAAAACCAAGCTGCAGAAAATACATTCACTTGCTTGAGAGATAATTAAAAAGTTTGAAAGCTAAAATTTATGAAAAAGCTGGTTTCAGTTTTTCAAAAGAAAAAAAAAAAAAAAATCACATGCTGTAATAAATTTAAAACGTCGATCTGTGGCTAATTGACGTGTCGCTTACGTTTCATTTCCAACCGGGGTCCGACTTCAGTCAGCTCGATGTTCCTGTGGTCGGGTTTCTTGTAAACGTGGTGTCTGAAACGCACAGAACGACAGGAACTATAAATATACAGCTATAAACGGAAATAATACCGCACGCAGCGATTAAGGGGGCCAAGCACTTTTTGTCCAAACCAGCGCTTGTGGTAAATTTGGGGGCGAGGTGTCAAGCCGTTGCTGTGAAACTGCATCACTTCCTGTTTTCGGTAACCCTAGCAAATTGAAAATACGATCGATGCTCGTTTATTAACATCACGTCGTGCTGCGAAACAGATTTGCTAAGATTGGTGTCAAGAAAAAAAAATGTGTTAGTAAGTAATGATGAAATCCAAAATTCCTGATATCTGGACAAAACTTACAGGCGAATGAGCGGGGGAAAAAAGAAAAAAAAAAAAAAAACAGCTTTTATGACGTCTCAAAACGGTCGACTTCCTGTAACTTTAAATAGACCTGCGAGTAGCACAAATCTGTTACTTTGACTCGCTGCACCTTCCAGGAAGTCATGATTCTGGTCGGATCGAAAGTCACGAGGAGTTTTACAATATGAATTATAGCGCCATCTAAAGCATGAGGAAACTGGATTCATGGTTCTAGGATGATTTGCTTCAGTTATTATTGCGAACGCATGTCCAAATATTCCTCACAGGGGGCGCTAAAGTGCCTGAGAGGCGTACACCAGGACTGCTGTCCAGGTAGCCAAGACCGTCCTTTTCAATTTCAGGAAAAAGTGAACAAATTATTCTTTGAGCTGCTACAGACTCCCACTGTGGAGACGTATGAAGAAGACGACGGCTGCTCGGCTCATAATAACAAGAAAACATAAAACAGGATGCCTACAGCCTACTTTTCCCCAAATAATAGCTTTATTCAGCTTATGCAGGCTGTAATCACACCTGTACGAACCAGCTCTAAACCATATTAACACAGAATGACCCGAGACTGAAATTAGATACCTGAAGGAGATGAAATCGTCTTGATTGGCGAACGTGATCACACGTCTGCTGTCCTCTTTGGGAACAGGAAACAGGTATTTCAGGATGTTGGACACCTGAATGCGGGGGAAAAAAAAAACAATCACATTTGGCTTCATACAGCGTACTTTTTATACACTTAAATACAAAGCAAATGATAAACCTCCAGGACACACACACACACACACGCTGAAATATAAGAACATACCGGAGACTGGATGTAATCAACATTTTGTTCGACGGAGCTTAATTTGAACTCATCTCACTCTTCTATTTAGAGAAATTCCTAGAACAGGCTTCTTTGTTGTTGAGTTGTTAGCGTACACAGGGATACAGAATGTGAGATTATAATGCAATGCATGCCTTGACCACCAGATGGTGCCACAGCACTGCATTTCCCTCATCATCAGAGACGTAACACCGGTTTCGGGACTCGTTTGCTAAGATTTGCGAGTGTCAAGAAGCTCTAGTTTTTCCTCTTACTGCCTTTTTGATGGCAGATTGACGCGTCTAGATCTAAAATGAAGATACTGTAGAACAAAAGCAGGTTCCTGAGTTACACCTCGAGGACCTACGCGACTCACCCGTCTGCCGAGGCGAGAGGTGAAGTTGTGGAAGATGAGGTGGGGGAAGGCCTCGGACATGGTGCCGATGTCCGGGATGTCGTGTCTCATCACCACGTTGTACAGCGTGAAATACGCCGTCGGTCCGAAAGGCAAGTGGCACACGATCAAGCCGTCTAACGACACAAGACGCACACGGTCGCTCAGAGTGGAGGTGCAAGCAAACATGATCACATGGGTTTGGGTTTAGGATTTGTGTATACCGTACCAGGCTGTCCTCTGGTCTCGTGCACTATCACCAGATCAGTCACGTTATTGGCCTTGCACGCATGCACAAGCGTGTCAACCTCATGGTTTCCTCTGTTCATGCGCTGGGCCCCTGGGAATATCAGCTTCACTTCCTGTGTGTAACAAGCTTTCACACTTAAATGTCACGTGTGCGTGCTATTACATGATGTGTGACAACGTGCAACTCAAACACCTCAACTAAAGGAAGAAATAATAATAATAATAATAATAATAATAATAACCTTGGCGAACATCTTGAGTCTGGAGCTCGGGTCTCTGGAAGTCGTCACCATGACTTTCGGGTCTTCCACTCCGGCCCACTTGTACTCATCGTCCATGTGCGAGCTGACGCCTGCGATGAACACACACACACACACACACATCAATTATACTACTTTTGGATCAGTATGGAAAAAATAATCTTCTGCATCAGCAACAGCTCGTCCTAATGAACTGCATTAAATGGGGGGAAAAAAGTACACAAACGTTTCTGATCAATCTTTAAAGAATAAGGATTTTCAAGATATGCGAAATACCTATACTTTAATACATAGCTAATTCCTTCATATTAAAATAGCAAAGCTCACTAATCAAGGCGGTGTGTTTAATTCAGCAGGAAGGATTTACCATCTCCGCCCTCGTCATCAAACTCCAGAAGCTTCTGCAGACCCAAGGCCTGCTTGCGGATCTCAGTAGGTATCAGCCGATTATCTGAGGAGGCGACAAGGCAAAGACAAATCAGCAGGCGATCTTTATTTACACTGAACTATCGTTTCAAGCTCGACATGGAAAAGGTTAAAAGATCGAACACTATGATGAACATTAATGAAAAAAAAACTACAGGCCTGCAAGCATTAATAAACTAACAGGAACTCGAGTGGATCTCGGTTTAACGGTTACACATTAAAAGACACGGAAAAACCAGTTGTAAAAAAAATGAAACGAAATACGAAATACGTCTTCCAAAAAAAAAAAAAAAAAAAAAAAAGATGCGTTACACTTCCTGAATCTGTGTTTTTCTTTTTTTTTTTTTTTTTTTTTTTTTTTTTTTTTAAAATGAGCGTACAAGGACACATGACTCACCGTCTAATGAAGTTTTGAGTTTCTGTTTCTTCTCCTCGACGGAGCGCAGCCTGTCCTCCTGGGCCTTCCTGTACAGGTACTCCTTCCTGAGCCGAACCTCACGCCGCAACTGGAACAGAACACGCAATACAAGACGAACGTTAGGAAAATAACACTTCTGTTTTTTCTTCCATCGGACACCGCGGAACAACGTTTTCTTGTTTATTTTTCTTCCTCCACCAAGCGAGTTCTGACCTCAGGTATCCATGCTGTATTTAGTTTAAATGAGTCTGAGGACGTGTGGGCGGAGCTAAACACAGTGCGGATCACTGATTGGTCAAAAAGCAATCACTGAAGTCACTGTAGAGTATGGCATAAAGTAATGGCACCCTTGACTCTGTTTGGGCATTTGTGTTGCTATAAAGTGAAAGTCTGCTTCTTTGTATTTTTAAGTAATGATTAAAGTATTGGCACCCTCGTTTCGGTCACGTGTTCAGTGCTAACTGATAACATGTCAGGTTTCCGCCCCTTGTATTAACGTATCACGACGTGTCAAGATGCTTCTATGATGCGCTACGTAAATAGGTCATGATGTATTATAGAGTTAGTAAGGACAGCTACTTTAAAACTTTTATTTTTTATTTTTTACTTTTATGTATCCGCTACTTTAAAAACCCCAACACAAATAGAAAAGGGCAGAGGAGTTTTACAAATACATTTTTAATCAATTTAAAAAAATAAAACGTTAACATTCAAATTCAGCTAGGGGTTGCCAGAGGAGAAAAGTTTTTCTGCACAGACACGCCCCCAGGGGCGGGGCATACACGTTCGACAGAGCATTTAATTGGACGAACACAAGACTAATACAGGTTGCGTCATCACACTTTTTTTTTTTTTTTTATCGTTTTCTCAGCGCTGACAGCTTTTAAAAATGAAAATTAGAATGAATATTTTGATATACAGTCAGATTTGTGTCCATCACACTAAGACCCGGGTATAAAAAGCTCTGAAACACCTATTTCGATTTCAGGATCACTTTAATCACTTTGCATGTACAATGAGGCTATGCTAGCTAAGATAAATGTTATGTTAGCCAGCTCGTTTAATAAAATAAATCTATATATTTTGAATTACAAAAGCTTTTTTATCTCCCCTGTGACTATAAAACATTAAAAACGCATTCAACAGAGCTATAAAACTATTAACTCGTGCTAGATATCAAAGTGGAGCAAACTAGCGTTTAAAACCTAAGGCCACATCCCAAATACCTCCCCACAGGACACATTAGTGCACTACAAAGGCTGCAGAAGCTATTATTTCGCACCCTATGTAGTACACAAAAGAGAGAGAGATTTGAGATGCAGCCCAACGTAATGTTCAAAATCCATCCTTAACGGCTGTATAATTCATAATTAACACAGAAACCACTTCGCTTGTTAGTCCAACATCGTGAATGTTAAGTGAATGTATAAATCTAAATTATTTATCTTACCATGTTGTAATTATTTTCTTCAGCTCGTTCACACGTGCCGCATCGATGACAACAGTAACCGAGCGACCAAGTAGTAACACGGCTTCCTATTGGACAATGGCATAAGCCAATCAAACAGAAGGTTACCGTCACTTTCAGAATAAAAGTCAAGGACGTGTGTAATTATTATTCGAATTTATTTCAAGATTTTGAAAAACAAATCCTGAAAAAATAGCTTATAGCAGAGATGAAGGGGCTATGCAGCCCAGAAGAGCATAGTTGTCATGGAATCTTCATGTAATTCTGTCAAGGGCATGGCTGTATGCATTCACATGTTTGATATCAATTGACCAAAGATTTGCCAAGATATGAGCTCATTTCAAATGGTAACATGTTCTCACATCAGGATCACAAAAGGCCTAAATTTTACGAGGCTTAACCTGAAGATCAAATGTGACAAATTTGTTAAAGATTGGACAAGGTTTGTCTGTAAAGTAGCTAAAAAATGCCATCCATCCATCCATCCATCCATTATCTATAGCGCTTTATCCGTCTGGGTGGCGGGGAAGCTGGAGCCAATCCCA
>JAQQZR010000014.1:14301439-14313593 GCA_030068235.1 Notoglanidium macrostoma
GTACACAAAGCGGCTGCAACGGTGTCAGTAAACAAAGACAAATGTGCACGTTGATTAAAACTATATGCCATTTCAGACAGATTATAATGAACTAAAATGAATCACTATAATGACTAACATTTTTTTTTTTCCAAAGGCTGAAACTATGACTATAAAAAACACATTGTGAAATTATAGTAAAATTTATTTTTTTAAATATTTTATTTCTATATACTTTTTTTCTTTATGTAATAAAAGTTTTATAAAATGAAATATTTTATTTTTATCTTTTTATATTTATGTATTTTTGATAGTAATTTGCTTTTAATCCAAAGGCTAAAACTATGACTATAAAAAACAAATTGTGAAATTATAGTAAAATGTATTTGTTTTATATTTTATTGCTATATACTTTATTTAATATTTTTATAAAATAAAATAATATTTTATTTTGTTTAATTTCTATATTTTTACTTCTTTATAGTAAAGTTTTTTTTTTATCCAAAGGCTAAAACTATGACTATAAAAAACAAATTGTGAAATTATAGTAAAATGTATATATTTTTTTTATGTTTTATTTATATATTTGTTTTTATTTTATATTTTTGATATAATAAAATGTTTATAAAATAAAATATTTTATTTTTAAATATTAAAATTTTTTTTATAGTAAATATTTTTTTCATCCAAAGGCTAAAACTATGACTATAAAAAACAAATTGTGAAATTATAGTCAAATGTATTTTATTTTTATATACTTTTTTTATAATATAACATTTTCATAAAATGAAATTATTTATGTATTTTTTTTTATAGTAATTATTTTGTCTTATCTATGGCTATGAAAAACAAATTGTGAAATTATAGTAAAATAGATTTTATTTTTATATATTTTTTTATTTTATATTTTTATATAATAAAATTTTTATAAAATAAAATTATATTTTATTTTATTTAATTTTTATATTTTTTTATATTATTTATATATATCCAAAGCCTAAAACTATGACTATAAAAAAAACAAATTGTGAAATTATAGTAAAATGTAGAAATGGAATTGTTCTGAACATTAGTTATAGATATAAACATTAGCACTGCTCTCATTACAAACTTTAGGCATCAGGAGCTTAAACCAGAAATAAAAATGGCGCTTTAATAAAAACAGATTTGCAATACAGTCAGTACAGTTTGTTGAATTAAGGAAAGTTTTTATTTACCCTAGATAATGACGCAATCCTTCCAATTAAATTAAATGAAAGACTGATAATTCCTGTTAATATTCACTCGAAACCGGATATTTATCTAAACATGCACAAAGCAGTTCTTTCCTTTTTATTTTACATTTCTGCTGCCGCATAAACACAATCCAGACGTTTGATTCGTCTCACCTCTTTACTCTTCTTCTTCTTTTTCTTCTTTTCTTTCGCGGAGTGCTTGCTTTCCTTTTCTGTAAAACACACAAGAACTGACTCAGCTTTTTGCGTTCGCCACTCCACGTGCGGTTTCAGAGCAAGAAACGAACAGACGGGAAATGAAATGTAGTGCTAGAGGAAGGACTCGCCATCTTGTTCATCGCTGCTCTCTTTGCTCTTGACGCTTTTCTCCTCGAAGCCCAGGCCGAAAAGGTCGCTGTCGTTCTTGTGTTTGAAGGAGCGCGCGGACGACTTCAAGGGCTCGGCTGGGACCGGTTCATCTTCCGAGAGGTCGGGGACGTCAGACCTGACAGGGAAGGCGTCCGTCTTAAAAAGAAACGCGAGAAAGACACGGATTTATGTGGAAGTTTCTACAGGAGCCTAATTATAGATACTGAAGAAAAGGTTCCCAACATTAAATGCAACTCTAAATGGATAAAAAAATAAGTATGCATGCGTTAAGGACGACTGTTTTTGAACAACGTTTTCCAAAGCAGATTATCGGACCCGATTAAAGACCTGTCTCTTACCATTTTCTCTTTCTGCACATGCTCCTCCTCGCTCTCGAAATCGGGGTCGTCCATGACGAAGGAGAGCATCTGCTGAGCCACGGCGGCCTCGGGGTCCGTATCAGAGGAGTCGCGCTGAGGAGCCGCTTTCACTTTCCCCCGCTTCGGAGGAGAGTGTGTGTGTGTGGGAGTCGGCGTGAGGATCGACGGCTCGGTGATCGTCTGAGGCCGGACTGAAGGTACGGGCTTTGCGAGTTTGGGTTTTTCCTCCAGCGCCAAAGAGCTCAAATCGTCCCTGTAGGAAAGAGCGCGTGAAGGTTAATGCGATGCTGCGTAGTTAGCTCAGGAAAGTGTAGCCTGATGATAAAGCTTACAGGTGGCTGTCCAGCTGGATGTCCAGATCGTCATCCTTAGCCACGACCGGATTGGGTGCGTATTCGTCCTCGTCGCTGGATAACGTGATATTAAGATCTTTACTGGGGACGGAGGATCTGGGCTGCTGCATGGGCGCAGCATCGTCGGGGTCCAGATCGTCCTGAAACCCTGCGACCATGGGGTTTCCTCCTCTCCCTTCTCCATCACTGACACAAAAGGAACAAAAAGAAACAGCGGTTGACATGCGGACTGCATTTGAACGACCTTACAAGCCTTTAGTACCGACACGGAGCTACGTTTCCTACGGCAACCAGCAAAGCTTTTTAAAAAGTAGTCATAGAGAAAGTGTTACTTCCAACTTTAATATTTGTGTCTTGTTCAGGACAAGGAAGTCATGCTGTTTATTCTAAACGTGAAGCTGCTTAAAATAATAAACTGGCAGTTAGATCAGCATTATAGATCACGTCCAGTTCATCGCAACAGAAATCTTCCAGACGGCACGGATTACTTTTGCGAAACTACCCAGACTGAACAAGTCTTATTTTCAAGGTGGTCATGTAAAGATCACAAGTTGCCATGGTGATAAGGCGAAGCTCCTGATGTCTTCGTTCCAGGTCCGGTTCCAGACGAGGCCTACGTGGAGTGCTTCATCTTAGCCTGCTTTCACGTGGACTTTCGGGTATCTGCACTCATCAAGCTGCATTTTAACTTTGGCAAGAGTGTTAAATTTAGGTTTAGTTCTAGTCACTTAGTAATGACGTACCTGTCACTGTCCGCGGCGGTCGGCCGGGGCTGGGTGTTCATGCTGGGTTTGGTGCTGGAGGGGACGCTGTCTTCTAAGAAACTCCTATCCAGTCCTTCGTCTGGCACAAAGTCATCCACACACTGCACTGTGGGCGGAGCTCGGGGAGCTGCTGACTCCGCCTCTGCACCAACACACCAAAGACAAGAACAGATTCTGAGCAAAAAGGCTTTGGAGGTTTCAGACTTTTACGCAAGTGATATGAAGAGCAACGAGACACTAAGTCTATATTATTAATAATAATTTAAGCCGATTGTAACTTGTATGTTTCCTCAATTAAATAAACACAATCGAATGCGAGATAAGCGACGTCGTTTATAGTACAAAAGTTCTTCATCTTTGTAGACGTCTCTATATTTTGTTTACTAATAAAGCTTTGAATTGTTTATCCTGCCCAGTTAAAAAAAAGCTTCATCATGATCAAGTTCTCGCTAATGCTGGGTTACAAAGTTCCCACGCACCCAGAAAGTCATGTGATCCTCCACTCACGATGCTCACGAGTCCTAATCCTTTGAATTATTTCATGTCTCGGTGCATCACGCCCCAGGGGAGCTCTCCAAATAGGAATTTGTGTAGAAAGAGTGTGTGTGTGTTTATGTAGTATGCATATATTGTATTTATCTTAAACAAAGTAGTCCGTCCAAGTTTTTTCCGAAAAACAGAAAAACAACCACATCGACAAGTCCGGATATTTTTGTTCGTTAAGTAACAGGTTTTGAATCCTTTTGTTATTATTATGCTTAGATTCAGTAGAAAGCCTGCTTTCTGAGTTCCGACCAATCAGATTTGAGCACCATGGTATCAAGATTACTGTGTCAAATACACATGCGGCAAACAAGAAACCTGATTTGTAAAACCTCATGAGCTGGTAATGCTTGGACAGAAAGGAGAGAAAGCGCAAACGACGTCCTTTCTGTTACCCGAAAGCCAAAAATGTCATTTTATTACTTAAACTAACATTAATAACTTCTTTTTTTTTTTTTTTTTTTGGTCTCAGTTGTGTTCTCACTCTTATTGGGTCTTGCAGATCAAAGACCTGAACCAATCAAAGACTTGATATTATATGTCTGGATGTTGTTCTACTTTATTTAATAGCAACAATTAGATAAGAAATTGTACAAGTTACAACTTCCGTGTATTCCAAGATTAAGGATATGAAAAGCAGACAGACGCTCGGACCTTGGGCAGCAGCCGGCATGTCGGGGGAGGCGGGCGAGCCGAACAGCCTGGAGATGAAGCTGCGTTTCTGCGGCTGCTGAGCCGGAGACGGAGCCGGAGCCGGAGCCGGAGCCGGGGCCGGAGGAGGAGCGACGGGAATCTGAGCATCCACAGACGGCGAGGCGGAGGGTAACTGCGGGTTCTGCCCGACTACGGGGGGCTGCTGCGGAGTGCCGGGGCTGGAGCTGCCCGTGGAGCTGGCGCCTGCCGGGACCACCGGGGACTGCGAGCCTGACGACGGGCTTTGACCGTTAGCATCTCCGGGGGATCTGTAGCCTTTAGCACGCGCTTCCATCATCTCTAGGAATCTGCAAACATGAGCCGTAGGATTAGGTTCATGCATCACGGTCAGATCTAATCAGATAAACATAATAACAACAATGTTTTCATGTATTTCTATTCATCTGAACGTTCCGATTGCGTAAGTATTGTTGCCGTGAAACTTACTTTTTTTTCATCTATGTGTAGTGTTTACAGAAACAGCGTTAGGAGCTTTGTAGTTGGGATGGAAGATCATTTACACTTACACATGTCAATTACACATCACACCCAAATGCTAGAGAACCCCACAATCCACTCCTGGGATGAGCACTGTGACCTCGGGACAGAGTTGTAATAATCTAACTCATGGACGCCGTCGTAGTTTAACGCGTGCATCGGGTGACAGAGACAAAAAGACATGAAATGTCTTTGATGAGGCACCATACTGAAGGTCTTACATTTCGTAGTTCTGATCCTCTGTCTCCTGCTGGACCGTCAGCTCCTCCAGCGTGGCGTCGATGTCCAGTTGGTTGGTCTCCAGCTGCCGTAGCAGCGTCTCTCTCTGCAGGTGGAAGCAGAACCGATCAGTTTATTGGAATTAAGCAAATGGGCAGGATTCGTTACGTGAACAAAACTATAATACGTAGAATTTAACAGACGGACTGATGCCAAAAATCTTAGACAGCTAGAAACTGGGCCTCGGCTTCCTGGACCCGAACATGAACACGTGACATGAAGGACGCTACTAAAGAAGACCCGCTTCAGATATTTGATCTCGAACCCTGTTTGGATCAATTCCAAAATTCAGTTCATCTGATTCATATCAGTAGAAACCCATTTCAAATCAGTCGATCCTGAGATCGGACAACCAGAAACCATAGCACCCGTGTGTCCATCCAAGACTCTCGAGAATGAGTGGTCCTTTCTGTTTGAAGTATACTTTACGCGTATTTCAGGCATGCGTATCAGTAACAAGTCCTGAATCTACCGATACACATCAACTTGTATCGAGGAAGTAAATTCAAGTGTTGAAATCAACTCCGTCAACTTACGTCTTACGACTGACGCCACTCAGACTCAGACTGTCTGATTATATAACAGCCTAACGCACACGCTAAGACGTAAACTCACAGCCTTTTACACAGGTTTGTAGAGTTTAGAGTTTAAAAGTTTGTCCAACTAATAAAGTGCGCTGTAATGAGATCATGAGACGTGTGGAGATGTGTGCTCCAGCGCTGCAGTCTGACACCACTGATCTAATTACTGCTGGACATTCGAGACAACACACACACACACACACACCCTTAGATGAAATATTAAGTGAGTGGCACAACAATGAACTTCGAGTCTATCCTCTGGAAACTAGAGAGTCGGCCTACGAGACTGCGTGCCTGTAGTACAGCCGAGAACTTCTTACCTGAAGCTGCAAGAAAGGAATGTTGAAAAATCGGTGCAGGTATTTGAGGCCGAAGCCATTTTTCATGGAAGACTCGGCGTAGTGGATGTAAGAAGAACCCAGCGGCCTGTTTGGGAGGAAGAGCAAAGGTATCAAACATTTATACGCTCCAGACGTCCACCAATCCGACAAGGACTCATCCGATGATTAAACCGGAGGAATGGATAGGATCCGATCTGAACCATTGTATCTTTTTAAATCACTGCTAAAAGTAGTCAGTTGGTCAGACAGATAGTCGGATTCCTGAAATTTAAGCGGGGGGAAAAAAAAAAAAATCCTCAACAGCTACACGTCCTTACATTGGATTTCTTTACATATATCTTGCATTTCATTTCATCACGCCGTCAGTTCAAGATGTTACACGTCAGTATAAAATAAAGCGGATTCTGTCTCCGGAGTCGTCAGTTCCATCTTGTCTGTCTGACGTTTCTTCCAGGTTCTCTCACGCCTCCAAAAAACATGCCAGGATGTGGACTGGCTTTGCTAAAGTGTGTGAATCTGGTGAAACTGGCATCCCAGGCAGGGTGTGTTCCCGCTCGGGAGGAACGAATGAATGATCCTTGTTTCTAACTAAAAGAAATACCCTGTTAGAAAAAAAATAATAAAATCCCAGAAATGGTGTTTTAAGAGGAAAAAAGACCCAGGTGCGATGTTGTGTCCAATATACAGGGCCCTGACATGTGTATTTTACCAAAAATTTAAAAAAGGCGCTTCGCTAACTTGCGACAAATTGTCTGGAGGATGTTAATCGCGACGATATTTCAGTCAGATGCGTACCGAGTACACTTCTTATTCTTATTCCTACCTGTTGAGGCTGGTGATGAAGTCTCTGATGTCATCAGGAAGGATGACCCGGTGCTCGCCCATGTCGCGGTGATTACCCAGCACACACACCGGCACGTGGGTCGGAACTCTGGGCAGCTCCCGCAAAATGTAGTTATAAGTCCTGTGAAGAAAGGAAAAAGCAAAAACAAACAAACAAACAAATAGAAACGAGCGTTTAGAGAAGCATGCCTGACTTCCTGTTTGTAAAATGATTTACCTTTTCATTCATTTCTTTTACTTTCCAAGCAAACCGCATATGTCATCGATATTTATAGCGCAGATTTTGTTTATGAACATAAGCTACATATTTATATATAGAGCGGGGCGACATGATAATCTAATATCAATATCCCAATAAATTATGCTTTTTCTGTGCTATCACTAGTGGCGTTGCGTCATCTTAGAACATTTCAAATGTTTATAGTAATAGTTACGAAGTCTTACGGTCAAATTTTAGACAATACAGTTCTGCAAATTTATTCAATCATTATTTAACTATCAGGCTCATTAGTCAAATGGTTAACGTGTAATATTATTCCTAATTCATTGGAATGATTATATAACACGTAGGACAAAATTACAGCCTGGAAAGGACAAAATTACGGTAACGATTCAGAAATCGTTTTTTACGTACTTCCCGGCTTTACGTTTTTGTTTATGTTTATGTTTATATTTATGTTTCTCCGGATTACGTAGGTAGCTGGAGCTCATAGCTACCCTGCGAAGCTTAAGGAGCAAATATCACGTGTGGAAAATATCCACCTGATCCGCGTTCGGACCATGTGGAAGTCGGTGTACGTTTTCTGACTGGATTATTTCTTTAAATGAAAAAGATGTTTTACACGAGCGACTTCGGCGGCGGCGGTGGTTTCTACATTTCCGCATCCACATCCAATTCAAATGTTATTAGTCACACACACAAGCAGACGCGGTACGACGTGCGTTTAACAGCTGAGATAAAACGGCGTTCACGTGAACACAGCGGCCAGATTAAACGCCGGCGTGCTGGGATTAAAAGCGTCAAGATCTTGTTTTCTACCACTGCTTTGTGATGTCGAACATCATGATGACGCCGTTACAGTTCTTATAGACGTCCAAAAACTCGGCGTCCAGGGCCATCTCGTTCTCAGCCTGCAAACACACACACACACACACACACACACACACAAAACAAAATCCTGATGGAAAATATAATACGGTATATTATAATTTATACCCCAGCGCTGTTACATGCTCAATTCTGATTGGTCAGTTGATTAATTCTCTTTAACAGAGCGTTTCTATGGTAACAATTTACAGAAAGGGCCGAATTCAAGCCATGCATAATCGTCGTCAAATCGGTGAATAAAACACTTCGAAACATGCTACTGTAGAAAACTGATCAACTCCGAGGTGGTCACAGTGACCCGACGCCGCTCTGGGTATTTATTTTTAAAACGGCACGGCCCCGAGCGTGCATTTTATCCGTTGCGTTCCCCCCCCCCTCAAATTCAAGAATATACCGAGAGCATGCAACAATATATTTCATTCCTATATTAAACACCGCAGTAATCTGACCACCGCCACCTTTCCCTTTGTGTGTGCGAGCCTGTGTGGTTCATTTTACCTCCTGAGGATCGTTCTCTAGCTTCAGCGTGTCTCCTCGCTTTTTCCCCCGGCCTACGCACACAAAATCGAGAAAGATGAGACAGAACAAGTCCGTTAAGCACAAACGGTCAGTGAAAACACACAACGCAAAAAGCAACATTCGATACCCATGACTGAATACCGACGCTTCGAGGAATGGCTGAGCAAAAATAAAACATTAGTTTAAAAGACCGCTGTAATTTCCTGGCCACTATAAAACATATTCACTCTTGCGCTCATCTAGCTACACTGGAGGTGCTGGGATTTGAACATACGACCTTATGTGTGACACAAACCTTAACCACGGAGGCACCACGACTCACTTAACCAGCTTGCGTTGATTCAAAGCAATCTTTCAGAGGAGTTAAGTCGGAGTTAGAATCGATGTAACTCGTTGCAGTGTTGTTGTGGCTCAGTGGTTAAGGTGTTCAGAAGGTTGTGTGTTCAAATTCCTGAACTGTCATGTTTTGCGCAAGACCCTTAACCTTCAGCTCAACTGAAAACATTAATTAACATTAGCATAAGTCGTGTACTGTAAATATTTAACTACTGTTGGCAGTAAATTACTGTAAACATTTACGGCAGTCTTTTACAGCGTACGCCATCAGCGTAGTCGATCAGCCAAGGCGTATCGTGGTTGCTGACAGTCGGAGCTATGACGCTAAGGAGTCCTTTTTTCTGTTAATATCTGACCTCGAACTGTATGAACACAGAAAACGGCGCGTACACGGCAACCGTAACAAATCCGTGGGCGAGAAACCCGATTCAGTTTGACTGCTCAGACGTTCCCGCGTGACATAAACGGACATCACGAGCTCGCATGGTTCAATCCTGACAATGCTCAAGACCCTACTTGGACGGGATTACTTTTACATGAGAAGGTGACGTAATGAATGTAATTATTACCCGAGCATCTCTAGGGTTTTAGTCCTCTCCGAATCAGTCGTGTCTGTCATTTTTATTTTTTTTTTTAAATCTGTGTGTGTGCGCGATCTTTACGAAAAAAAAGAAACAAAAAAAAAAGGGTGGCATACAGTAGGCACTTGATAACGTAGTAATATTAGTTGAATGATCGCGGATGGGACGTGTATCGATTCGCAAAATAGGCTGCGCTCGCTGGTGGGAGGGGCTTACCTGGTCTCCCCGTCGATCACGGCGACGCCCGCTAATCGTACGGATTCTTCAGCGTATGTATGCAGAAGACGGCGGAAAGCGCTTGCTTAGAAAGATAAGCAAAATATCGAACATCAGACGCCGGACTCGTCTCGGCTGATCGACTGACACGGTGAATGAAAAATAACGTCAATGGATCGCCCAATTAATCTCCTGGGAGATTTAGCATGGGTTTTACTATATTTAAAAGTACAAATAAAACAGAACACCGTGAGCTTCGGGTTAGTCTTATTAACCGCAGCGAGTGTATTATAACATGCTTTTTGCGTATGCTCCACGTTATGGAGCTCCGGAAGGCAGACCCTCGGACGCGAGCGAGACTTTAAATCCACTTTAATCCGACTTGCGCATTGAGTGAACAGTGGCAGCTGTGTTTGCACCACGGTTACACACACACAGCAAAAACACGCACACACACACACACACACCCGCTAGATACACACACAACTATGACCTAATGTCGATCAATCTCTATGCAGAAGTGGTTTCTCACCTACACCTTCAGGAAGAGGGATTTTTTGGCCTGGGTGCACAGTGAGAGCAGAGCAAGAGAGACAACATTAATACACACTGCGAGTCGGCGCGCGCGGGCCGAGCGGCCCGGGAAACCGGGCCGTGCTTTAATAATGCATCTGATGAGAGCATGGCAATGCGGATGGGTGTAATACGAGCATGCAGACAGCAGGTTTGGCTCTAAAAGTCTGGAAGTCATACACAGCGACCTATATATTTAAAAAATGAGTTAGCATAGATTAGAAGTACGCAGGTATGTGCCGATATAAGAGTCGTAGGTCACGATTAACCGGCTAATCAGTGCATAAGTTTACATATTACCGCTGACGAGGTCCAAAAGCTGCTCAGCGGATATGAAAGAATTTGAAGGCTGTTATAAAGGCAAATGCCGGACATACAAGGTATTAGAGAATACGCCGTATATCTATGGCTAATTAAAGCACAGTGATTTTGAATTCTCACATCTGATTGGTCAATAGGTTAATTAACCTATCAGAGCAGCTCGACTAGTAGTACAGCTGAAAAATATACATTGTTTCTATGGGAACAACTTACATAAGGACCGTTAAAATAAAACATGAAAAAAAGAAATCATCGCTAGGGTAACATTAATGGAAGGAGTCTGCAGTTTCGGTCAAAGGTAAAGCTGGAACACTAAATTAATAATATATAAACGGAGATGGATAAATATACAACGTGTCCATTCATTAAATCTAAATATCGTAATCATTGCAATAAGAATGGCGTGGGACGAGAGGAAGAAAACACTTCCTGTTCTCGGAAAATATTGTGTTTGATTCCTTACTGATGTATATTAACGTACGCTATATAAGCATCGGGAGAGGAGGAACATCCGTTAAGCGTTTCGTTGCACCATAGCTATAACATTGCTGTCTTCGCTCGGCTTCACGAGGGTGTGCAAACTTTTGCCTTGCACAATTTAAAGATAACTGATTTATGGAAAGTTGAGCGGAAATCAATTAAGAAACGTTTGTCGGATTTTCTGTGCCGCTTCGATCCTGAATAAGCGTCATAACGTCGTCTTGTTTACATGATCAGATTATTAGCGCTCATGTAAACGCGTTCAAGCGAATATTTAGTTTATCGTCTAACCGATGATCGGCACATACCTGTAGAGGTTTTTCTCAATACATTCTAATGTGCAATCCCAAAATCTCGACTGAGCCTTTAACGGATTTTAGCGATAAATTATAAATGCAGGGAAAAAGATAAATAAATAAATAAATAAATAAATAACTCCAAGCAGTGAGCATTCGACCAGACTCACCTTTATCCACCACGTCCCACACCTCCACTTTCACCACGTCGTCAGTAGCTGTAAAGACACCACCACAGGAATGAAGGGAATGCGGTCACGTTTACAAATCACACGTCCTTACTTACTTTCCCTAGACCCTTTCTAGAGTCCACGCTAAAAGAGAGAAAAGCATCTGTTGCAAAATTATATATATATATATATATATCTACGCTACATTACTTTAAGACATGAAGTGTCTTTTAAGTGATAGAAATAAAGAAAAAAAACAGTGAATTAGAAGGGGTGTCCAAACTTTTGACTGGTAGTGTATATAATATATATATAATGCTCTAGAGATCCATGATCCAGAGTTTTTCCTCGACGAGCCGTTTAAAAGTGAATAAGCACTCTACGGACCCAAACGTCACTAATGTTAACGCTGTGAACCTTGTTCCAGGTTGCCAGAAGCAGGATTTCAGTATCCGGGTCTATTTTTTTTTTAATAATAATAAGATTCATGATGATTTCTTTAACTGTAGCTAAACGTATCAGAAGATATTTAGCGATGTCGAAAGCTACATAGCCCCGCCCCCGAATCAAATCGGCTTTATACAGTCTCAAATATGACTTTGACTCAAATATGAATTAATATAATATAATATGATCATCCAAGAGGAGTTAATAATATAAACATTATTTTTAGGGTACTTTAATTTGGGGGGGGGGGGGGGGGGGGGTTGGGTTTAA